>JAWZYV010000673.1:0-28407 GCA_038373885.1 Cheiracanthium punctorium | reverse complement strand
AATGATTCATCGATTAAAATTTATTTAAATGCTTGGTAATGATCTTAATCGTAAGTGTTCGGAAAGTCGAGTGGAGTCACTCCAGATTTTTTTTTCTTTTTCTTTTACTTTCGTTGCACAATGTAACGGAAGCGTTGCAATTTCGAATAAATTCGCTATTCGGATTTTCATAGAAAAATGGAACGAATTTATTTTGACAAGTTACAGCGCGGAATCTGTACGTGGTACGCATGCGTGTACGATCCATTTTAACCAACGGTGAATCGAGTTTCACTACTTCTGGTGTTGCAATAAGTAGTACTTTTAATACTATTTTAGCATTTTCTTTGCTTAAATTTTTCTTTGCGGTATGATTTTAAAAATACCAGACATATGCTACATTTTAAAAAATACTCTGATAAATACAGGCTATACATATTACAAGAGTGTCCCACATCGAACATTTGTAACTCAAAAAAAAAGGGTGCGCGTGTAATCTTTACGCACGATTGAAGTAAAACTTCTTTGACGTTTACGACACATATCACTGAAATGATTAAACTTTAACTTAAAATAAATATCATATTATAATTTAATTATATTTATCATTCATGTACTTTACAAAGATTATATAAATGTTATATTTATATTATTCATACGAAATAGGTACTTGTATGTCATCATAATTTTTTATGTATGAAATTATAGGTTTGTGGTAACTATAATGAGAAACATAAATTTTACTCTCTAAATTTGCTAATTTTCTTGAAAATACAACATCTATCGTTGTACCGAAACGCGTTGTTGATGGAAGTTGAGAAGTATTCATAGTTAGATCCAATTTTTCTTTTAAAAAATCAACTAACGGCTGAGATTCTTGAGAGCGAAAATTAACATTAAAATCTCCAGTAAGAATCATCGTAATTCATGATAATTACTTAGAATCCAGGAAGTGTCCATGTTGTAGTATTATTCTTTAACTGTTTTCGTGTACCACTGTTCCGTCTGGAGGTTGGGTCTAATGGGGGGAATGTCCATAGTCTAAGTATTATACTTAACTGTGTTCTTTAATTGATGTTTTCCTCTGTTTGTTGGGTTCGCATGCAGGTAATGTAATTTTTTTTGTGTTTTTCTATCACAGTGTTCTTAAGCGTTGATTTGTCTGCTGGTAGGTTTTGAATTATTATTCTGTATCCATGTTTTAAACTGCAGGTTCTGTCCATTGTTTGGGATTGATTGCAGCCAGGATCTGTTTCTTACGTACTAACATTTCTTAAAATACAGCTTTTGGGCAAAATAATAACAGACATGAGATACATAATATTTAGGAGTTTAATGGCCTAACGGCCAATGTAACTGGCATTTGACATATAATAATATCACTTTGCTTCGAAACTATTGCCTATATTCATTACGAAATAGTATTATAAGACAATTATGTGATTAAAACGCATCTGAAGCCAGTAATTACTATATATCACGCTCATAAGTCTATGTATTTAATTTTTTGAAGTTCTGCTAATTCAACGATCTCCATTGACTTCGCCTCGATGGAAATATAAACAACCTGAGATGCGCAGTTACCCAGTGTGCGTAGCGCCATCTGTTTGCAACAACGGCGTTATCCAACTTTCTAAGCGAAGTGTCCCCTCCTATAAATTTACCTTCGTGGGATCGAAGTTGATCCTCCAACAGTGTTTTTAAACGAAAATTTCCCTCTGCTGTTTAGGTTCATTTGCAGCCACTGTCCCTTTAATTGTGGTGTTCCATCTCCTTGCTCTTAAACCGTTGTTCTGTCTTGTTAGAATCCAGGAAAAGTGTTCTTAAACTGACGTTTCCAACTACTGTTCCGGTTCGATTGCAGACAGGTTCCATTTCTTTGTGCTTTTCCAAAACCATGTATATTATTCATCTAAAAATGAGGGTTATCGAGAACCTCCTGTGAGGTTGCGATTACATGTAAAATATTATGTTGGATGTACCTTCAAAACGCTTCGATATATAAGTAAAGATTGATGTCTCAAAGATACGGCTCTTGACTGTTTTTCTCGCTGTTTCTTTCCCTAACAGGTTCCCCGTATTTTTACACGATGACGTCGGCGAAAGGAGCGAGCGGTCGAAAATGTAGGATTTTCTGTGGTTCTTCTTTTTCAGGAGCGCCTGGCGTGGAGTATATGAAATATACGTCACTTCCTTTACTGAGCGTTACTTCCGTCAGAAAAAAAAAAAAAAAACTGAGTTACTTTCTAGTCGCGACTAAAGAAGTTTTACTTTAAAAAAACTTTTTATTTCTCTTTACATTCATGTATCACTCATTGTAATAGGTGCAGTAGATTAAAATTTGATTTTTTAAGATCGGGTCATGAAGATCACATGTATAATTTTAATAATCATTTACTTACATTAATTATTTATTTTAATCATTATTTGTCTTTAAATGTTGATTATCCTCTCAATGTTTGAAAATATTTAATAATCAGTCTTTCATTGCCTGTAAAACTACTTTTTCTGCCTGAAGAGTCGCATTGCAGTGAAATGCAGAAGTGCCTATGTATAATTTGATAATTTTAAATATTTCAGTGTAAAGCATATAATTTAGGTTTTAATTCTCAGGTGCATGGTCTGACATATGTAAATCAGTGAAAATAGAAGTGCACATTCTCAAAATACTTCAGTATAAATGTACAGGGTATCCAAAAAGGTGGTAATGGGCTCTAATTCTTTATATATTAGCGATAAGTGGGCAGTGTAAATTGTAAAAATGTTCATAATAAGGTCGGAAATAAGAAAAAAATCCCTCTCTTTCATTTTCAAAAAGTCACAGTTTTTAAATTTGTATAGGACACCGGCTAAGAAAAATTCCCAATTAATGAAGTGTGTCCCATACGCTAATGAGGTGGTGTACAAAATTTGAGAACTGTGCCTTAAAAAAGTGTCAGAGATAGGAAGATAAATAGGACGATGACTTAAACCCCTTTTCAATGACAGGGGGAAAAAATCACGTCGAATAATCGCATTTCAGGGGTCGTGCAGAAATCACGAGAAAAAATCATTTTTTTTTTCACTCTAGCAATGAACGTTTGTATTCGAAATCATGTATAGTTCCGGATCACCTTTCTTTAAAAATATCTCTGCAACTTTGTATGATGAAAGGCTCAAATTTGGTGCATTCGTTACACTTTAATTACAGTCGTAAACACTTTAATTATGTTTCTTAGCAATATTTTAATCCGTGTTCATTTCCTCCTTTTTTTAAAACTGGTCCCGTGATTTTAAAACCATTTAAACAAAAACTTTTAATGACAGCTTTTGAAGTTTAGTTAACTGGCGTGTGTATTTTGCATCTTATTTCTATAAAATACACTGCTGGCCACCCAAATTGCAACACCAAGAAAAACAAGAGATATCACAACAAAATTTATTGTGTAGATAACATGTTGACCAAGTAACAAATGATTAAATTTACAGCATTCTATGAAGCGTGGTTCCTGCCAAAATCAGTACCCAGAGTAGCCGCCGTTGTTGGAGATCACAGCTGCCACACGCCTCGGCATTGATTCAAAGAGACTTTGAATGTGTTCTTGGGGTACAGCAGACCAAGCAGCTTCCACACGTTGCCAAAGTTGATCTGGTGTGACAGCTGGGGATGAACTCTGGGTCAGTCGTTGAGCAACCATGGACCACATGTTTTCTATCGGCGAAAGATCCGGAGAGCGCGCCGGCCAGGGAAGCAATTCAATCTGGTGATTGACGAAGAACCCTTGGACAATGCGTGCCACGTGTGGCCGTGCATTATCCTGCTGAAATATGGCTGTTGGCAAGCCCTGAAGGTAAGAAAGGACAACTGGCTCCAACACCTCGGAGATGTAGCGCTGGCTGGTTAAAGTACCGGCAATGCGTACTAGAGGAGTGCGAGAGAGATATCCGATACCGCCCCATACCATAATACCCGGTGCAGGACCAGTGTGACGGTGCATAATGCAGCTGTTCAGCATCCTCTCTCCACGGTGTCTCCAGACTCGAATCCGACCGTCGTGGTGTTGCATACAGAAGCGTGACTCGTCAGTAAAGAGAATTTCATTCCATTCTGTCGTCCACATCCTTCTTTCATCGCACCATTGGCGGCGGAGACGTCTGTGGTTCCGCGTCAGAGGTAGACAAAGCAACGGACGTCTTGCGGACAGACCATTCTGCTGTAAACGACGTCGAATGGTACGCGCAGACACTGGATGATGCGTTACAGACTGAATCTGCTGTGATATGGTTCGTGATGTGACTGAGCGGTCCGTCACTGCCATGCGTACAATCTGCCTGTCATCACGTGACGTGGTGCACTGAGGTCGATGCGGTCGATCACGTCTGTCCGTCGTACCCTCCTGCACCCAACGATCACATATCCGCATCACAGTTGTTTGGTTTCGTCCAATACGACGACCGATTTCCCTGAAAGATAACCCACAATCTCGGTATGCCACTATCCTTCCTCTGTCAAACTCGGATACTTGATCAAAAGATGATCGTTGTTTCCTACGAGGCATAATTTATCGTTTTTTTGAAAAAAAAGCAAGAAAAACACAATTGCTGTACTTGAAACCGTCGAAATCTCCAAGCCTTAAATAGCGCTTTGAGGTGGCGCCACAGGCGCGCTTGATGTGCGTCTGCGCTGAAATTCTAATCATTTGCATATCTCACCTCAGCTAATGCATGTTGTAAATTTCATATTATTTGCATGCTTCCTTCAGGGTGTTGCATTTACGATGGCCAGCAGTGTATTTAATTAAAAATGAACTCGGAGGATACATCTTTTAATATGCGATATGATTATATTTTTTCTCCTCTCCATGACAAGCACCTCTTTTTTTGTCTTTAATAATGGGATTCAGTCTTAAACTAAGCAGTAAAAAGTAATATAATTAGTTTGCAAATCTATAAAAAGATTTCGGATCATTATCTTTTAATTATATATTTTGTTTTGCTTCTGCAACTTGATTAAAAAAAAAAAAAAATAGGAGAGATTACCAACATCTGACGTAAACATTTTTTAACTATAGAAAGATTCCTTTTAAGGAAAAAGTACATAAAAGAGAAAAGAAAGAAAACAGTTAATGAATGTAAAAGTGAAGAGTAAAATCAAGCGAAAATCCTGCAGGTTTTTCTGAGAAAGCTTTGAGTACCATTAATTTAAATTTACAATTAACTATATTTTAAATTCAGATAGGCCGCATTCTGCCTTTCCACTCTATAAGAATTACCTATAATTTTACCACACATATTGCTGTAAAATAATACAGCACTGTGTGTTATTAATCCACTCAAAAATGATGTAATGACTTTGATAAGTCAATCACGAACTTATGTCAATGATTGTATAGCAACTGGCACAGTCTACATAACAACGTGTTGGCTTTACGTTTACCCACACGTCGTGCTGTAAAATAATATAGCACTGTGTGTTGTAAATCCACTTCATAGCATGTGGATAAACGTAATGCCAACATCACAGCGTGCTGGCCTTACGTTCACTCACACGCTGTGCCGTAATCATTTTTTTTCTGTGTAGCCAAACGCGAAACAGACAAAAAAGTAGACTAACGTACGAACTTGGGAAGAATAATAACACTTCTTTCGGCACACCATTCAGTCAAACGTGACAAAACCGGAATTTAAATGTGTATAGTGTTAAGGCAAAATCTACACGAGAGCCAAATAACCGCCCAAAACACCAGACCATTAAATCGACAGGCGCGCGATAGGCTAAAGCCCTGGACCTTCACAATTAAGTCGTCTACCATGCTCAGTGTCTTGTCCACGCAAGGTAGGGCCATAGGAGGTAAAAAAAAACATCTATGTCCGCCGGGACGGAAAAACAGAACCTATCTGGTGGTTAGAACGCTTGCCTGCCACGCCTTAGGTCTACGGTTCGATACCAGCTGCGGAAACTAGAAGGAGATGAAGAAGCTATGAAGTCACGATCCACTTTTTCCCCATACGTATCTGAGCGTGACGGTCATGTAGCAGTGTGATGGTCACGCGAATTCAGTGTTTTTTCTCCGTCCCAAAAGTGCCCAACGCGGCTAAAGAAGTTTTCACTTCAAAAATCATTTATCTACAGTAAAATCGCGGTATCGCGATCGTCAAAGGACTTAACTTTTTAATCATTTGAGAAAGCCCCACCTGTGAGCGAGCTCATTTACGCTTTCAACTGAGAGACGGAAGTCGCTTGGTTCAAACCCAGGTCGCGTCCTTCAACCTAACCGTTTGGCACGTTTTCCGAGGTTTTCTCTGAAACTTCGAACAAATACGGGTTAGGATTGCTTAGAAAGTCTCACACGGAGGGCAATCCTTCATCGGCCTAGAGCCCTCACGAAGATAATGGGTCGCACACCTGCATTTCATTTCAGTTCTTATTCATTTGAACATTTTAAAAAAATTCAGTGGACCAAGTATAATAAATAGCTGGAGAAAAAGTTGGTGAATAAATTTAGTCATTTACACTGCATAAAAGAAGACAAACATATTGTATTTTATTATAGGTCCCATTCATTGAAAATTAGTAGAAAATCGTTTTATTTTATATAAATTTACCACTGTTATACAGAAACGTGGGTTTATATATACTAGCCACGTTATACTCTACTGTTCTTTATTATTAGTGCAGTGTTGGCCAAATTATGGGACTCGTTTCAACTAAAATCAAGTTTCTTTGTTTTAATGGCATTTGTCATTAAATTTATTTAAGTCAGGGTTACTACAAATTTTAGATGTCATCATAAAAGCCGATGGTGGCGCTGCCAAGTACTGACCTTGCAAAATGTACAAAAAGACATAACGGGTGACATTTCCATTCATAAAATGATTATAAAAAGACTGGATTGGGTGATACGTTGGGAAACATGCTGTACAAATTCCTATAGAAATACTTCTTAACTGTAGCAACTGCAGGCTTCCTCATTTAGTATATAGTGTGGTACCTTCTATTCATTGGTTCCGCTAATAGGTACTTTTCTCTTTGAAAAACACCAGCGTTGTGCTAAAGTTAGCAACCTGGTGGTTTTGTTTTTATAGTCTGGTTGCATTATTTCATACGTACCCCTAGTTACAATAGTATGAAGAAACAGGAAATGGCTCAAATGTGCATTAGCCCACTGCATAGTGAAGTTTTTAGATGAGCGAGCAATGCGCCAAGTATTGTAAATTCGATATTCCAAAGCTGTGAAAAGATCCAAAAGATTTTGCAATCTCAGGAAAGATCTTGCAATAATGGATACGTACACGTATCCATTATTGTTATTTTGTAATCTAGCTACTGAATTACAAAATAACACATTCGTTACTTAACAAATTCATTACTAAGCACATTCGTTACTTAACATACGTAAGTAACGAATGTGCTTGCTCCATTGAACCTCAATGAACTGCAAATTTCGATTTTTGCACATGCGTTATTATTATTACCATAATGTTTACATCTAATTATTGCCGTGCTGGCTGTAACGACAGTTGGCAATAGTTAGCCAGCTGTCGTCAAAAAAGGGTCTCTCGATCTGTGGCACGCGATGAACGTTTGGATCGTCCGCCCTCTTGCTGTTCGATCAGTCGAGCGATGGCAACGGCTGCCCTTTTTTCACCATTGGGAAAGGGTTGCGCCTCAAAGGGTTAAGAATCTGAGAGGCGGCTGCTATCCCTGAGTAAAGCAAGTCTACGGACATGTGAAAAGCGAGGAGAGGTCTGCAACGGAACACATGCGGATGCACTCAATTTCATGGAAACCGATTAAAATCAAATTTATTCGCAAATCAAAAGTGTTTCAAACAATGACATGGATTTCCATAAAAACGTCTTTTCCTAGTAAGAGCATTTTTATTAGACTTGTCTCCGATAAATGAGATAAATCAAATTTACTCCCAAACAATTCGCAATCATCATCAAAAAATTCATTAGCTACGTTAACCTCTGCCTCAGCATCGTTAACAACATCTAGTACAGGTTTAATGTTAACTAATTTACAATTTGTGTTTATGTGAATAGGAGTGTCGAAAAAATTAGCTACTTTAACAAAATATTTACCTTCATCACTGCCGTTATTTATTGAGCATGATATAGCATAATTTTGAGAAAGAGAATGCTTATGTGGTTGTATTAAGACATTTTCAGCAAGCTTAAGATTGTTTTTAGTAGTTACAGAAATAATTAATTCAGATCTTGGAGGAATTATGTGCTTTTGAATAGTATAGCCTGTTTCATGAACATCTCTTAGACAATTAACATTGGAACTTGTACTAGTGTCAAACCAATTAATTTTAAAATTTTCATTAGAAATTGTGTGTTGCTCAAAATCTATCTTAATTTTGTGTTTTGATTGAAAAAAAGTTTGGAGACGAGACAGAGATTTACAGCTTTATTGCGAGACGAGACAAGCATTTTTAACATTAAGATATAGGGATTTTTGCGAGACGAGACAAAGCTTTTCGGCTGTTTTGCGAGACGTCAATTTTTCGTCTCGCGTCCATCCCTATTCGCTTGGGCCTCACCATGGCACATTGGTCATGTGTTATGCCACTAGAAATGGCAGACGGCCGGAGTATGAAGGTCCCGGGTTTAGGTCCCATAGCGAGGCTGTCGATCTAACGGTCTGGAATCTTGGTAGGTAGGTTTTCTCCTGATGTAACGTGAATGCGCGTTATGGCCTTTTCACACTAAAGGGAAAATCCGAGCAACTTTGCGCTGGACCAACTTTTCCGACGGACTTGAAGGCGTGGTTATCTTTAAGGGTTGCAAAAGTAAACAAACTCTCTCCGACGCCAAATAGTCATCGCATCGCTGATTTGGCGTGCAGGTTCTTATTTTACTTATCGTGCGTTGGTATATTTACTTTGGATCGGCAGCAATTTCGGCAGCATCGGATGGGCAGCAATCTCTAATTCCAAAGTCCACTTGAACGCGGCCATAATTTTATTTACACGTGATTCTGACAACAAGCCAAGCTGCCAAGCTTCGAACATTGCTCGAACCCATTGCTCGAAATTGCTTATGGCGTAGCACGAAGAAGTACTCTGATTGGCCGAAATTTCGTCTGACTCGGATTTTTCCCTTCGGAAAGAAAAAAGTTGGAGTCCGCGGTCGTCAAGGTAACGGCGGAGAAAATCGGCCGAAACTTGATTTGCAAGGAAAGTTGGTTGGATTTTTCTCAGTGTGATAGCCCTATTAGAATCCCTCAGAAAGTCCTCCGATCCACTCATCCCCCGTCCTTGGCAGATCGCCCTAGCGTAGCGTTGCCCAACAAAACCAACATTGGCTTAAACAATTGTCTGTTTTTTTAGCAAGTGTTTGTGCTAAAGTACTTTTTCTGTAAGTCACATGAAACGTTTAGTTTTACTGTTAATTAAAAAGCGACATTATTATAGTTGTTGTTGTTTGTTAACACGTATATCGGATTTGTGTGCTTGATTCGTAGCCCACTCATAAATCCTAGCCAGTAGGCCAACACAAGCAGGGCCGATCCCACGGGGGGGGTGTGGGGGGGTGAGACCCTCCCCACTTAAAATGCAGTTGGCAAAATTGCTATTCTGGACTTCCAAAATTCTTCATTCTAGTATTTACAAGAGTTTTTAACCGGCACTTTTCCTAACTTTTGTCCCTTTGACGTCCTACTTCCAGTACATACAACCGAGTGAGAAATTCCTTGCATATTCGCATCAGTCAAAAGAAAGAAGAGGGAATGAATAAAGAGCACTCGGCACACTGGGTGGCTAGATACACAAAAGGGAAAGTCGGATTATCAGCTCTCTGCAATTGACACCACATACGTCCCATACACCTGTCTCGGCATTTTTCCCAAAACAAATAGTCATTTCACATGTCCATAGTAATCTAATTAAGAGTCTTCTGTGCACATGTCTATAGGAGAAAGACTGAGAACGAGAATGTTCCAGTCTCATATATTGCACTGAGACAAACTATGAACTACCACTCTGTATGAATTAGTAATAAGTAGTGCAATGAGGCCGTAACTGGCCAGAGGCTGTCGCCACCCTTTGGTCCAGCTCGGTCTTTTCTGGGAAATAGATGTATTTTCTTTGCTTCTTTGAAATGCACAGGAAAAAGAAATTCGCTTGTACAGTAGAAAATAATGTGTCCCCTATTCCTGTTAGCTCGGTTAACTGGACAGTAACCGAGCCAAAGTCGATCGAACATATACCTGGAGGAGATTTAGCATACCTTGATTAAAAGAAAACTATTTTTAGCTTTAAGATATAATTAATACATCAATTTGGTAAAAATTAATAAATAAAAAATTTTTCTAGCATTTAACAAAATGAAGTAAAAGTTTGCTGCAGTGCTCATTTAAGACTGAAGACTGAAACCAGTTGTAAACAAAAACACGAAACTAGTTGTAAACAAAAGAAAACGACAAAAAGTGCAGCGCATAAAATGTGATATATAGTTGTTTTGATAATGACTAAAAGAAGAAGCAAAATAACGGTTATGATGGAAAGAGAATTTCCATACAAACTATTGGAGCTCCGTCAAATCCATTCTCCAAGAAAAAGATCATCACCGATCTGGTAACTATATATCTAGATTATATTTGTACTACTTTTTATTATGATTTACTTTCATATTATTTATATAGAAATAACCCCAATTTTTTGTAATTTAATTTAATTTTAGAAAAATGATGGGTAAGTTATAATAAGAGATAAGATACAAGAGTATAGATCACACCGTTAAAATAGGAAGAGATGGCAGAACAAATACTGGGGGTCGCGACCTTAGGAGCTTCAAAATTAATATATGCTTAATTTTCCATTTTATCTTAAATTAAAGCAAAAATTAACTTTTCGAGCTAGAATTACTTTCCTTATTCCAGTTTTTTTTTCCTCCCTTCAAGCCTCACATTCTTTTTAAGTCTATTTTTTAACACTTTCCAAAGAACTTGAAATGTTTATACTTTCGTCTGTCTGCCTGTCCGTGCTCTAACTGCTGTAAATATGTATCGATCGAACTTTTATATAATAATGAAAATTACCATACCATGTACCATATTTAAAAGGATGTAGGTACCATTTATAATCCTTCTACAGGAGCACACAAAATAATTCTAATGCGTTGCAGCTTATGGGCAGAGAATGTTTAGAGTGCATTTTAGAAGCGTTCATCATTTCAAGCAAAAAAAAATTGGTATTTATTATTGAGGCTTATGAGAGCATTCTGTCCATCGGCATGGGTGAACGTAGAGTTGATACCTCTACAGGTCTCACAAAATACTCACAGATCACAATATTTTAGTTTCTTGTTGGCTTTAACCTGTTCACTACCGTCGTTGCTAAGACGCAATGTCAGAAATTCCTCCCTCCTGTATAAATCGTTGCTTCTCGGCATGGGTCTTTGAATGCCCTGGCATGGCCCAGTCATGCGCTTGTGCAAGGCTGTCGCCAGAGCAGAAACATTCTAAGACTCGCGCCGGGCAGCAACGATGGACACAGAAGGGAGGAATCTCTATTGTCGCGTCTTTAGCTATGTTGGGAGCGAACAGTTAATTGTTCGTCGTGCAATAGCATTCCTGCCAACATCTAAATAAGAAAATCCAGTAGATTTATGTGGTATCATAATCTTAAAGTCCTAATTACTTATCTAAGTCACACACTAAGTCAAAACACTCTTCGAAAACTTTTCACACATTGAATTTCGCTACCTATTCTTTATATAATTTTTTAAAAATATAATTTGACATGGCACGACACAGTTATGGTTTTTTAAATGAAAAGTTTGCTTTTTATAACAACTTATGTTTGAAATTTCAATCACACATAAGGTCGTGATCGTGATACTAAAAATTGAATTTGTAAAAGAGCTCAGAGAAATTGAAGAATTCTTTTAACATAAAATGAATAAAACTTCAACGTTTCTTTACGTCCACATGTTTTTTTCTTAAATGTTCGAAATTTTACAAAATTTCTTCTTTTTAGACAAAAAAAAGTAGTAAAATTTTGGGACTTTCTCAAAAAATGATACAATTAAACGACTTAACATTTAATTCTCACATTTTCAAGAATCCTTCACAAATGAGTAATCAATATAAGCACAAATCTTTATTATTGGACCAAAATACCATGGTAGACTGGTCCATATTGAATGAATAGACCCAGAGAGAGGTAATCTTTCAAAAATGGTGGGGAATAAATGTGTCGATTATTAAAGCTTCAAAATTTAAGAAAACCAGGAGATTTTAATGCAAAATCAGGAGACCAGGAGAAACCATCAAAATCCAGTAGAGTTGGCAGGTACGCAATAGTATTTACGCAAATAAGACAGTGTTGGAAAGTGTTTTATATACAGTGCTCTCGGTATGGCTTCCTTTCCTTTTTTTAAGTAAAGGTAAAGACTCCATTGAGGGTCCCCCCCAAACTCATTTCCGCCAACTCAAGCTAGGACAGATAGTTTTGTCGCATATGGATAGGCAAATATTTTCTTCATTCCTGAGAGAATATTTTATGACTAAATTAAAAGTTATGAATATTTTATGAAAATTTAATTACTTTTAACAGAGTCAGGAATGTAACGATCCCTACCCAACAAAAATGTGGATTTTTTTTTTTTTTTTTGGCAAAGTGATAATAATCGAGCCTTTTTGTGGAAAATTCCGCCTTTTACGTACGACCTCTGCAATTTATTCATGTACAAATTCACTTTATTAATGTAAAAACCAGATTGATCATTAATGCGTAAATAATGTGAATCTTCTGAAAGTCGAACTTTAGCGGCTCCCACTGTACAACTTAAAGAGGTATTTATGCTGTTTCTATGTTATGGGCATGTTCTGTTTCTCGGAAAACGGTCCAATATAGGGAGGTGTCCAACTTGGGAACTAAATCGGCAAATCTATTTTTTCAGTCGGCAATTTACCTCTCTTCACCCAAGATTTTCTTCTGGGATCGGCCCTGAACACAAGGGCGGGGTGCCCTCCGTGGGGATCTTCTAAGGGGTCCTAACCCGTATTTACGGTAAGTTTAGGAGAAAACCACAGAAAACTCCGAACGGTTAGATCGACGGACGCGCGATGGGACCGAATCCGGGACCATCACACCAAAGAATATAAATAACCACCGCCCGTCTACCATTTCCAGTTACATACCCACTGTGCTATGGTGAGAACACGACATTATTTTTCAAAAATAAAAATATATTCGTACACAGTAGTTTTGTTTGAGGAGCAAATTTGTGTATTACAACCTTTAGTGCTGCCATCTGTCCGAAATATTTGTTACCAGTGTTAATGAATTTTATTGAAAATTTTTCTGGAAAACGTACAATTAGCTGTTACATTAAATGCAAGTTGCAACCTATGGGGACGCGACAAAGTGTCCCTCCCCCCTATTTTGCCTTAGTTTTTAATAAAAATAGGAAAAAGAGACCCTATTTTGATCTTCGCCTCCTATAATAATATTAGTAGGTAGCGACGCTCATGGCTGCATAAACAATTTTTATTTTTAATTCGGTGGGCGAATCAAGGGCGGCTCCAGTGAAGGGGCAATGGGGGCCATGGCCCCCACCGAAGTTTTTTTTTTAACTGTAGATTCGCATACTTCATGACTTATGCGTTCAATTTGCATTTTGTACAATGTGTATACCCATCTATAAAGATCAATGGCCCCCTCCGAAAATTCAGTCTGGAGCCGCCCTTGGGGCGAATTCGACAGTGGCGTTTGTTTTAAGGTTCTACAGTATTTAGAAAGAAAGAGGAAAGCAATATTTAAACAGTATTTCAAAAACAAACAAGGAGCCAGTGGCTTTGTAAAGTCTGTAATAATTTAAAACATCCCTGCATCTGACTTCGGTCTGTAAAAGACTAATGAAAATTTGTGGGTGGAGGCAAGCTAGCTGAAATTTATGTCCATTTTGTGAAAGTAAAAAACAGGATCGTTTACATTTTCAATTTCATTATTTTTTCTCCGGGGGAGAAGGCAGAGGGGCGACCGCATCCCACCCCCCTTAATCCGTCAGTGCCCGCAGCTGAAGTGGTATGACGTAATAGAGAATTGCTTTGAACAAAGAATGCCGTGCGATCATTCTGGAAGCTTCTTATTACTTTCACACTTATTACGTGTTGATTTATCTTAAAAGCAATCAGGCGCCTGGTTCAAAACCAGTTCGACCTAACCGTTTCGGAGTTTTCCGTCGTTTCCTCCGAAACTCGGCATCCATAAGGGTTAAGAAAACAACCCCCCCCCCCTCCCTCCACGGAGGGCAACCCATCCCCCAGTGTAGGCTCGTGGGTTATTTAAATGGAGGTTCACAAAATAAATCTCAAAAATTAAGTATGCTGATACGAAACGCAACGAAATATATTTGCGTTTCCAGCAGTAAAAGGAAAACAGTGCATGCAACTGATACAACGCAAGTCATCTTGGCTTTTATATTTTGTCCCCAAGGTAACTTTCAGAAAAAGTGTGCTGTCTTGATTCATTTTATTTCAATTATTTTTCAAAGGATACTATTGAAAAATAGCATCACTTTAGCTACGAAACACTTATTTGACTCCCACCTTTATTGTTGACACTAGTTTGTAAGAAATAGTGTAGGAAAAATGGTTAAAAAAAAAAAAAGACAATAATAAGAAAATGGGCCTACAAAAACATAACTAACCGAACAAAACAAACCGAGGGAGATTCCGGGAGATAACCGCAAAAAAGAAAAAAAATGTTCCCTGTGCACAGTGAAAATGTGCGAACGAAAGGATATCAGCGGCGTCGTACTTCTCCTCAACGCTCTCCGCGTCTTTTCTCTGAGAGCGGTTCAGAAGGCCCTTTGGCCGATCGCACGTGCGAACGGAGGAAATACTGTACTTTAGTAACCTGCAAAACAGTGTGTTACTTTAATAAGCGTATTCAATAATAGTGGGGGGGGGGGGAGAGTAAATATCGCTTTTTAAATTCGCAAAAATCTAGAAGTGTACTTAATATTTTTTTATTTAATTTTTTAATATGTTCATTTTTTAGTTTTTTCTTTGGTGGTTAATGGGCTCATTTGATCAAATGGAGGAGCCGCCACTGCCCACTCCTCGGCCTAGATCCCACGACATAAAATTGGCTGGATTGTACACGACATAGCGTTCATAAAGTGACCGAGTGAATGTTGAAGTCTACTTAGGTGGTCCAATGATTTAACCTATCTGCATTCAGTGGCGGATTCAAGGCAAACTAGGCACGTGTCTAGGGGGCGTGGGATTTCAAATGGGCGTTCGCGGAAAATTTAAAAGAAAAATAAGTTAAGTAAATATCTCCTGACCACCAGAGGGTGGGGCCGAAGAGGTACTAGCCTAGGGAGCTGTCGACAGTGAATCCGCCTCTGTCTGCATTTATACTGAATTTCAATACAGGCTACAGGCAGTCATGCAAGGATTATTTTTGAGAGACTATTTTGGTTCTGTCTGTGCTTTGAGTTTTGGAAGTTTTTTCCCAACGATATGGGCCATCTTGATATCCTAACATGTCGGCATTGACAGCCTGGGTAAAAATTTTAAGCCCAGTAAATAATGTTGAGAAAATGGAAAAATCTTAAACTGAGGATTAAAATTTATTGGGTTGATAATTATTGTCCTTAAATACAAGTAAAATTAATTTACAATAATTTTATTATCAGTAAATATAGACCACACAGATCCATCCATCTAGTGGGACACACAGCTGTTTTAAGTGTAGCACTTTTGGCAGTTGATACAATTTGCTGATCCGCTTTTGGAGTTCAATTGGGTGTTTAGAAAAAAGCACAAGTTTTCTCAATCAAAGTTTCTAATTTCCTTCATCGTACACACAACATGTAGATTTTTTATTACAAAAAAAAAAAAAAAAAAAAGTTTGTCCTGGGAGGGGTTTTTAACCCTGAAAACCCCTTCCTCGACTATGCGCCTGTTTATTTAAAAATGTTTCATTGAATCAGCTCAAACGTATTTTATTTTTTAGTGCTGCCATCTAACGGGTATTTTTCAAATTAAAGCTTAAACGAGTAAATTAAGTTTGAACTACTTTTGAGGTTGCTCTTCCAGTAACTAGCGCCTTTTGTAAGTGCCTCCACAAAGCACGTTGTGGAGGCACTTACAAAGGGCGCTAGAAAAAAATATTCGACAAAAAATATGTTTACACTCAATATATTGAATCCTTCGTCCACCTAAAATAAATAACTTCATACTCATTTTTATTAAATACCGAAATCGAAATGGCATTTTCTTCTAAAAAGTGCTAAAAATTTTTGCATTCGAAAGACCTCGTTTCGCTGAGACCATCCCGTCCTACCAATGTGTCACGCAAAGGAAATTAGGTACTTACGTATTATCCCGGTGGTCATTCCCGCCAAACTATTTTTTCGTCAAATGAGTTGAAAAACTGTTCCCAATCGTATTCAAAACCATTAATCATTTCACGTGTCCGGCATTTATCTTGGCTAAAAATCGCACGTCTTGGCGGACCGCCGGAATAATACGTAAGTACCGGAAAATATTTTATTTGTGAAAAAAAAATTAAACTAGGCAATCTAGAAAAACTATTTTAAGCAAATTGGAATCGCAATTTTCCCTTCAGAGCCTGATAACCGTGTTGTTGTTGTGTGTGATTATGGCAACGCTATACTAGGGCGATCTGCCAAGGGGGGGGGTGCCTTGGTAGGAGGACTTTCTAAGGGGTTCTAATGCGTATTCACGTTACATCTGGAGGAAACCTACCAAAACTCCAGACCGTTAGATCGACAGCCGCGCGATAGGACCCAAACTTGGGACCTTCACACTTCGGCCATCTACCATTTTCAGTGGCATAACCACTGTGCCATGGTGAGGCCCCTCAAAACCGTGAGACACTCATCGTATAACACATTTCATCCGTGAAATGGAACAGAATTTTTTTATTATTAATCTTGGCTGCATGTTTTCTACGAAAGACACATCAGTTTTTGACAAACCATGATCTAATTTAGACAAAATAAGTTTTTCTTAAGGTTCTATGGTTATCAGTGGATTTTCGTATAATGGAAAACTTACAATAAGGAAAGTAGAGAAAAATGTCAAAATTAATTTGGATTACCATCAGAAGTATATTTTAACACCTATTTTTAAAGAAGAATTTCCATCCCTTTATCCAAACAATCTTTACTGTGTTAAGTTCCATCAGGATAAAGCATACCTCTAAATCTACTGCTTTATTTTTTGATAAAATGAGAAATGAAACTGGAATTGAAGCTATTCCCTTTAAATGCATCCCACCCAAGTGCCCTGACGTGTCTTCTATGGATTACTGTGCATTTGGACTTTTAAAACAAGCTCTTTATAAGCGGCATCCCAAAACATTGGATGGACTCTGGAAGATTGTGACGGAGGAGTGGAACACTATCAGCCTTGATGTTTTAAGAAAAGGATTTTTATCTTGGAAATCAAGACGTAAGCATACTTTGCTAAAGCTTACTTAATGTTCTCAGCGATACAGGGTTGCAACAGATTTCAAAGCTTCTGTTTCCCTGACTTCTACCATGTTTTTCTCTGACTTTATATCTCACACACTTTTGTGGAATTCACTCCATTTATTTTCAATGTTACTTTGTTTCTAATAAAACTTGCATTTTATCATTTTTTTTTTAAACACACGATTATAAATATATTTTTAAAAAAATTTTATTTGACAACACTACAGAGTTCTTCAAATTACAAAATGCACTTCTAATCTGGAAGAGTGAGTGTGAGAGTGTGTGTGTGTGCGTGTGTGTGGGGGAGACAATGTTTCACATTATTCTCTGTGCACAGTATGCATGGGGGATTGGTAAGCAGACATAAATTGTGAAGGGAAATGTAGATTGATTGCTTTGCACGAGTGATCTTTGTTGAAAAATAAGAGTTATTATTTACAGTTTGTATTAAAAAGTAAGTAGAATTTCACTATGAAATCTGATTTTTCTTCTATTTCCCTGACATTTCTTCATTTCCCTGACTTTCCAGGTCTGTAGGAACCCTGCAATAAAAAGGAGTGAGTTCGTAGTTGGCCTCCATGTTTCAGCTTACGGTCTCAGTTAGTTTTACATTGAGGCTAAGTGAAAGTCTCCAAGCTCCAAAACAAGATTTGGCCGATGCTCTGGAAATTTTTAAATTCAGAAGTAATGCCGAACAAGAGATTTTTTGAAAACTCTTTCCCATTTGCAGATGACCTTGTATTTGAAATCACTATGCCAAGAATATCTCTATTTGTCTGATGCTTGCATAATGTTCCAGCAGAAAAACATGAAGAATATTTCAGAAAGACAGTTTTTTATGATTTTGGCAGATCATTTCATCTCAGAATTGAGTTCAAGATTCAAGAGGGATTTCAATGGCATTTTTGCCTTTAAAGGTTTGATTCCTGCAAATCTTTCCAGATATTCTGATGAAATTATTTTGGCCTCTGCAGAAAAATACAGCAATTTCGTTGACAACTTGACATTTTTGAGGTATTAAAAGCAGAATTAAGATTATAGAGAATGAAATGGTCAGGCAAATCTCTTAGCCCTCCCCCTACAACCATAACTGAACCAACTGGACAGTTTTCTTCCCCAACATTGGTATTTTGCTCCAAATTTTTGGGACAAATCCAGTTAGCTGAGACTTAACAGCTGAGAGGAATTTTTGTTCTCAAAAGACTAAAAACATATCTGCAGAACTCAATGAGTGAATCACAAATTCCAATTAAATGGTCTTGCCCTTGCCAATATTTGCAGGGATAGAGATATAAATTTTGACAAAATTATACTTGTTTGCAAAAGCAAAACAGATGAATAAGTGTGAGCAACTGGGAAGAAATTAACGAACAAAAAAATGTGTGGCTAATGTATATATTTAGCTCTCCTATTAGCAATTTTTTTTGCGTGTCGACGACTTTTTCGCTGCCGATCTGTTAAGGAGAGCAGCAGAAATGTTGGGAATAAAGCGTACATCACTTCAGCGAATAATGAAAGAGCTCCAATTGTCGCCTTACAAAATTCAAGTAACCCAACCTCTCAACGAAGACCATACACAAAGACGATCTGAGTTTGCACAGCTTATGCTTGAAAAACTTCAAACAGGTGAAATCGATGTAAAGAAAATTTGGTTTTCAGATGAGGCCTACTTCAGTTTGGATGGCCATCTGAACAAACAGAATTATCGCTACTGGGGCAGAGAAAGGCCGGAGATCACTGTTGTCCGAAGCCTCCACCCGAAAAAATTTCTTGTGTGGTGTGCAATATCCTCGCATGGTGTGTTTGGCCCTATTTTCATCGATGGAACTCTAAGCGCGGCGAAATACAGAATGTTCCTGGACGAGGAGTTCATCCCTTTTCTTCATGGTCATGACTTGGTCCAAGGTCATTGGTTTATGCAGGATGGAGCAAGACTTTGTTTTCCAATAGAGTTTTATTGTTTACTTTTATGATTGAATGTTTTTTCTTTAATTTTAGTAATTTTACAACTTAATGTTAAAAAATAATAGCATTTTATTCATAAACTAATTTTTAAATGCTGTATAGCTAAATTTTATCGAGCTACAACATCAAATAATTTTTAAGAGGTAAATGGAAACACATGAAGTCAATATGGAAAAGAGATTTATATTAATTTTTCAAAGATTTATATTCATTTTTCAAAGGTGTATTTTCACGCTTTCTGAGTTTAAGTGATAACAGGTTTGTATATTTCATTTTATCAAATTTTTACACCTTCCCTGTAATTTGATTATATGATACTATACATGGACAAATAAAATGTAAAATAGCAATGATAACTTAAGTTCCAGGTAGTTAATGTTCCGTATGTTTGGCATTTGTGCATTTTTATTTTCCAATTAGTAAGTTCCTGTCCAAAAACACTGGATATTACCTTTGTTTTTGTTTATTTATTGAATTTAGCAATTTATTGAAATTATATATCTTATTACTATGTTAACTATAATGTTAAAAATAGAAACTAAAATCTGTTATTCCATGGGTTAAAGTAAGGCAATACAAATCATATTTTGAGTCGACGATGTCCTGATGGGACTAAATCGTTATAATTATGATGATCATATTATGACATCATAATTATCATGATGACAAGCAAAAAAGGGGAGCAGTCTGGTTATGACTATGGCCACAATAGGTAACTGAAAAGGTACTTTCTGCCCAGAACTTCTTTTAATCCAGGTTCAAAAGATCATTAGTAAAATGGTTAAACTATGCAAGTTTTGGTGCATGTTATTGCTTAAAATAACTAAATGCACACAATTCATAACTTTTTCATGCTTATATCTCAAAATCACAGTTCCTTTTTAAGCTAATTGGAGAACAGACAAATTACATTAATTATAAAGATACACAAAATAACTTAAAATATTGAGTGCATATTCTATCCAAAATACATTATGAAGTGTAAGATCCCAGGCTAGATAAAAAGTTTAAATAATACAGCTAAGTATTTAAGAACTTATTGGTTAAATAAATATAGCTAAACATTTAAGAACTAATCAATTCAAAAATTTAAAAAATGTAAAATTTTTAAATTTCAATCAGTTACTGTTTTCAATAAATCTGAAAACAATTAGCGAGCTTTTACTCATAAGATAGTGCAGGGTTCGCACTAGACCATGGGATTGTGCGATTCCCACAATACCATACTAAATCCCACTAAAAAAATGACACTCGTGGGATTTTCCCGCATGCTGAGTTGTTCGATTTTGATGGGGTAAAGAATCAAAAGCTATTAAATTGTATTGTTATCAAATTCATTTGTATATTATATTGTTAATTTTTATACTTATAATCTTAGTTGCACTGTATTTTTGTAATGATATTAATTTTGCTTGTAAATTGTGAAAAATAAATAAATAAATTTTTGAAAATAAACAAAATTCTCCCACAGATTTTAAAAAGTCCCACTTGATTTTGAAGCTAAAGGGGGAGAATCTCACCCAATTTTTTTTTCTTACTGTTAACCCTGTAGTGTATCCAAAATTTATAATGTTTTGTGTAATTGCACTGCTTATTCAGCATTTCTATTTATGACTAGCCGCCTCCGGTGACCAGTTGGTTTGCCATCTTAATAAATCTTGTTCGGAGAAAATCCTGTTCCTCACCGGCTTCCTTGGCACTGAAATCTCTCAGATTCTGAATAGAATTTAAAATTAAGATGGTTACAAACAGGAGCGGCACTACGATAAGTGTCCCACCCTCCTAATATAAAAAAGGCGCTCCCTTTTATGCTCTACTTAGTTTTTGTGTTCGAAATGACGCCCCTTCGAAGCTGGCGCCCAGATGCGATGCTTATTGTGCTGGGCCGCCCCTGGTTACAAAAATAAGATGGTTAAATGATAAAAACCTACAAAAAGGAACAAATTATTTTTGTCCTATATTAAGTCTGAAGAGCTTCTGGATATATTGGCCTTTATCAAAAAACGGAAAGGAAAAAAAAAAAAAAGTAAGACAATCTGAAACACTTTCAGATTTTAAATATGCACTAAAGTGCTATATATTAAAAGCATATTATAATCCATGGGTCTTCCCTATTTTCGTTCCTTATTTCATTAAGTTGGAAAGTATATCATTATTCATGAGAGTGATTAAACAAAATTAAAATTGATATTTCTAACATCCTTTTTCTGGATGTAATACATTAGAAATAGATGGGGGAAAATGTACAATTCCAACTGAATGAAAATTTCCAAAACTTATTCTCAGGTGTATTCATAACCTAAAGTAGCAGACGATCATCTCAAAATCGCACATCAACCATTTTATTTTTCGCCAAATTAAAAAGTTGCACATTTTAGTCTCGGAAAATTTCCAAATCCTATTTTTCTTTTGAGCATAAAACATTTCATTCATTCCTGCTCTGATTTCACATGCACACGATATTTTAATTAAAAAACAACCTTACAAATAATCTAAAAAAAAAAAAAATCGTTATTCTTTTACTTTTACTTCAAGAGTCTGAATCATTTAATAAACTTGCCAAATATGGCAACCTAGATATGCTCAAACCTCACTCTTTCCACTGCGGGGTTACAATTGCGAAATGGCGAGAGCAAAAATGATCCTTTTGCATCACGTTTTTTATCGATATCTCCTAAAATAATTCGAAAAAATCGCTTCGAGGTATGTCGGGACCCGTCCTGGAGAATTTCTATACAAAATTTGGTAGGTCTACGATCACTCCGTTTCGGAGCTACACGAGGTGCAGACAAACTAACAGACAGTTTACACTCTGTTTTATTATATAGATTTTGATCAAATGTTGATACATAATCAGGTTATACATAACAGCTAATGCTTCTTGTTTGTACCTCATTATATCCTCCTAAAACCAATAAATTCATAGAGTTTCAAAATGGATTTTTTTTTTTAAATAATGAAGATCTATTTAGTATGTTATAGTACATTTATTATGTTATAGTACAGTTTAATGAATTACTAAAGAAAATCAATGTCTTACATTCGAAAGTACTATAAAATAAACTTTATTTGCTGGTATTCAATAGTGATATAATCAACCACTTGCTGCTACAGCAACATCCGCTGCTTCCGGTGTTGCTGTTTCGCCACATTCAAAGCGTTCAAATGTAATTACTTTTACTTTAGACTTGTATAAAGTTTCCCCAACTGTCATGGTTGGATCCATCAGATAAGATTGAAAAACTAACTCAGTTTCATTAGATTCTTTCAATTGAGATTCTATTGTCTCTTGATCTTCAGTTTGAGAATCTTCCATATCGACATGCTCAGATTGAACACCTTCAGCACTCTGCTGGTTTTGAGCATCTTCAACATTCTGTTGGTTTTGGACACTGTCTATATTTTGCTCACACTGAACATTTTCACTGACTTCAGGCTCTTCAATTTTTTTTTCTGAAAACTTTGCAATATCCTTCTCTGTCAGCTCACCAATTGCAACAGGATTCATTCCAATTACATGATGACATAAATTATGCCTTAAATCAGACGTAGCTTCAATTTTATCAGCTTCATCCACTTTAGTAACTAGCAGTACTCCATATCTCCCTAAAGATAATTAAAAATTACATTATTAGCTTTTTTTAAAGAAAAATAACCATTACAGTAATTGGATACATTATGACAAGTAGAGGGAGAGAAGTCTTATTTCTAGTAGGAATTTTTTACCATATAAATCCTGCCAAATTAACTAAGAACATCTTACCAATAACAAAGATTACATAACCAGGGTATTCTTTCGGATTTAATGTGATCTTTAGTGAACTTTTTCGACCTGCACATGGTGCATAATTTATCTTTTTTATACATTAAAATAAGCACCATTTAATTTTATAAATACATAAATGAAATAATGAAATGCAATAATTGATTAATGAAACATTCCCTTTAAACCTCAAAACCGTTTCAAACTTTTTCAAAAGTGAAATAAAATACTTAAAAAATAAATAAAAATTATGTAAATCTGCAATTTTTGGAAAAGGAAAAAAAAAAAAAAAAAAAAAAAAAGATGCCAGAAGTTCTGACAAATTCCTTGACCTAACACTACGAATCACACTGACATGATCTAGTGCATATTTTAACTAATTTTTGTTTTTTTAGTGAAAAAGATTTTTTTTTTTTAAATCACAAGGTTTCTAGGAACCATTTCCTTAATGACTTTAGGTACTATTAAGAACCCACTTTTATACTCCTAAATTAAACTTATAAAAGCGTTTTTATTCTTAAATTTTGTAAATAATGTAATTTTGTAATGTAATTTTGTAAATGTAAAAATAATCTTAAATTTTGTAAAAATAATAATTTTATTCTTAAAATTATTATTCTTAAATTTTGTTAAAAACCCAGAGAAGTCAGGAAAAAGACTTCACATGAAAAAAATCTTATCTCTATAGTCTTTAGGATCCACAAATTTAACCTGTTGAGGACCAGCCCACAGAGAACAAAGTGCAACTCACGGGACCAAATGCTCTGAAACGGAGTGTCACCATGGGCCCAATATTACCAGGATTTTTAGCAGCTAAGCCAAATGTTACAAAAAATATCATGTAAAATCAGCATTTCAATACATAATGACTAAAAATTTTCAAGTTATGAAAACTGTTACCTTTTAACAGGGTAGAAGGGATTGAAAAATTCAAAAAGATGGTCCGTTTTCAAATTACACATGCGCAATGGTGGGCTGATAAGAGTGGAGTTGTGGCATTGCACATACTGGATGCTGGGCACGAACGGGTTAAAAAAGGCAACAATCATCACTTGACCATTGTGACTTTTTTAAATATTTCTTGACTTATTAGTAATGACTGTGACTTGGTAGACATTCTGATTACTCAGCATCAGAGGCGTAGCCAGGGGGGTCATAACCCCTCCCATGAGACATTTTTTGCCATACAAAATGTATGTTCTTCACTACATTATCATACATATGTATACATATATATGAGTAGCAGTAGTCGTAAACCCCCCCATGAAAAATTTCTGGCTACGCCCCTGCTCAGCATAATACATAATTCATATCAAAACCCATTCAAACAAAGAATAAAATACAAGCAAGACATTATTTGAATTTCTAAACTGTTATTTTGTTCTGTTCTTTACATTTATGCTTTTGTCATATAATTTTATGTGCCTGCATTTGGAAATAAAATATTCGAATTTAAAAAAAATCAAATTAATTTTATCAAACAAAAACCACTAAGCTTGCAAGGTGGTTAACACACCTCACTTGCAAGACTTCTAAATATGGCTATGATGTATTTTATTCATTCTTTCACAAATGGCAAGTTAGCCCACCAAGCAGATGCCCTTATTAATTAACAAAATAGCTAATGATCTCAGAATGATTACGTCAATATCCAGCAGACATGCTGTTTGATGGCAAAAGTATAAAATCTGAAAGTACAACTGCAAATGTAATGTTCTTAGTCAAGTATATTAAAACCTAAACTAGTGCCTTAAAATGGATTAATAATGAAGTGAAAGGTTGCAGTGTTTAAAAGTTTAGAAACTATTGCTCTAGATTAATATTTTATGTTAGAAGCATAGTGAATTTCAACAACTTTACCCCTACAATGCATGATTTTTAAAAAATAAGCTGAAAATAAAATTATAACTTCATTTAGACTTACTTAGGCCAGGAAAAATATTTTTAAAAAAAATTCAGCATGTAGTTTCCCAGGAAAATCATGAAAAAGTTCAAATTCGAAAAATTAGAGTGTTCATCCTATAGCCCTCACAAAACAAAAGAAAGTGATATAGCCTACTTCTACTTTGTTGAGTCCTATACTACTGTTTTTAAATAGTTTTGTATTTATTTTCATTTAGTAATAAAAATTACGGAAAATCAAAAATTTGAAAAAAATGTGTTCAGTGAACTGGATGCACATGCTATGAATCCATGCTTGTTTTCTGAAAAAAATTAAAGTTTTATACATTTTTAAAATTTAGAATTTATTTCCATAAGGTCTTATATTTATTTTAAATGCATATTTTAGACAAAAACTACAAAATTTCTTTTTTATTATGTAAAAATGAGAGTGTAGCCAATTGGCTACAGTATGCATGGTAGGGTTAAGTTTTAAAATCAATGCATAATTAATTTTATATCTTCATTTTTCCCCCTTACTTTCCTTTTCCCCCCTCACTTAAAATCACAACATAAACTGAGAATGATTATAATAAAAGACAAACAGCAAAACTGACAATGGAAAGGTTCTAAAAAAGTCTTCATTTATACATAAGTTAGATGAAAATGTGACATTAATGAAAAATTAATACACTATAATACCTTTTTTGCACCACTACAAGTACTTGGCTGAAAGTGCTTGTAGTAATGCAAAAATGTATAGTGTATTAATGCTTAATCCTCATTTATTTGAAAAATAGGATAAAATAAATAAAGAAGAAATAAATTGGAGAAAAAAAAAAATAATACCTAAATTTCCTCCACTTAAGTTAGGACACTGAACTGCCGGGTGAGTCAGACTATTTAATAGTACATCTTCTGGAACTTTTAGAAGTACAGCTCGCTTGGCTACAGTCTTTTCATTGAATTTCATAGTAGCAGAGACGGCAAGCTCACCAACATTGGAAATTTTACAAGGAACATTATTAAGCTGGGATTCATCTAGAGCAGTCTGAAATAATAAAATATAAACTCAGTCAAAGGTATTTTTTTCAACAGTAAAATAAATTAATTCCATGTGAAATTGAAAGAATGAGGGTTATCTGTAAAAATCTGTTATTATACAGAATGAAACCAAAAACAAAAAATATATAGGGGATAACCGGAAGGGGTGGGGCAGCAAAAGGGATGGGACATCATCAATTATTCCTCAAGGAAACATTTTCTTTTAATTTTTGATTTTTCCACCAGGTTTAGTAGCCATGACATCATAATTATTGCTATAAATAATTTCAGGTACAAATTCTATGAGTTTATATGGCAAAGAAGCTGTTTTCCAGCACCCAAAAGTAAATAACTTTTTATACTTTCAATGTAAGATTTTAGTCTCATTTATCGTAATAACAAAGTTCTTAATGTTTTGCAGACCTATAAATATAACTTTTATAAATTAGAAGTTTAGGGAGGCCAAGCAGCATAATTTTAGGAATAATTTATTTTATTGATATGTTGTGTAACAAGAGGGATGCGAGACTTTAACTGAAACATCCAACCAATCTTGCCCCAAAAAAGGGTAAATAAAAACAAGAAGATTCCCTGGAAAACAGTTCTAATCAAATTTAAAATGTACAAAGAAGGAAGAATGGTAAACTAGTTGTATTAGCTCATTTCTGTGAACATCTGTTTACAAGCAGAATCTGCTTGTTTTGAACCAAGTAATGATTTATAGTTTTAACTCTCCAAGTGGCTGTAACATAGGATTCCATCCACTTTATTACAGTTTTTACTTTAATGCATCTATAATTTATTTATTAAAATTTTGATATTAAGATTGTAAGTCATTTTAAGAGCGTTTTTTTTTTTTTTCTAACTAAAAATCTTACTATGAGATTGTTTCTTTTTTATAATTTTAAAGCTGCATGAAAAGTTTACTGTGAAAACAACTGTACATTATTTGCTCATTTCCAACTCAAAGGGTTAGTGGTTAATTATGCAAATATTTTTTTTTTTTCATCTACAAAAATACTTGTGATTCCAGAATATTTAAATCTTGTACAATTATAGTTTTTCATAATTTAGAATCAGGAAACATCTTTTTGAAATGGCCTGCATGATTGGTGGTTCTTACTGGTAAATTGTGTTCTATTAAAAATTCCATATATAAGCACTCAGCATTCATAACAGATGTGTCAGAATCAGTTGAAAAGTAATTTTTAATTTTACTACCAGTTTGCTTTTCAAATACTTAAGACTTGCTGAATACTTTTTATGCGGTCTAATAGCAATGTCTCCCTCTGTAACAGATCTTGATATTTGTATATCTAACAAAAGGTATATTTTGGTTCTAAAGAGCATTTCTAAATAAACAAAAATTCAGTTATATAAGAAAAGTGAAGAAAATATTCCTCTTGATTTAAAAACAGCATGCAGTTCTAACAGAATGAGTGAGTGAATGAGCAAGCCAATATGAAGCTCAGAGTGAAATTTTCCTGGTTTTCACTTCCTGACATTTATACAGTTGCATCAGCAGACATGTATTTGGGCTGCTTGATGCCACCAGCTTGGCATACACATAAGTATTGCTGAATAGGAAAAGGAAAGGGTGAATTGGTGAATGCAGGAAAATCTAGAAAGAAATGCTCTTTTTCTACCCAAATCTCAACCGAGTGGCAAGATAGGGAGGCCTGTGACAGTTCAGAAAGGCTGCGTACAAAATGAGAAATTGAAATCATCCCGCTTCTTACTTAAAAATATCCTTTTAGTTGTTTTTTTAAATTCAAGCAGTAAATACAGGAATATGGCAGGAAAGCTGAATAAAAGGAAGATGTAATCTTTCTGCAGGAAGACAGGAGAAATGATCAAAATCAGGAAATCTTCTTGGAACTCAAGAAGAGTTCGCAGCTATATATTTATGAAAATTCTACATAAATTTCAACATTATCCCTCTTTCATAATGGAGGGATGGGGCATTTTTCTTACTATTTTAAGTCACCTATTTAACTAAGATGCTACTTTAATAATTACCATCAACTTTATAATTTTTGAAGCATGTAAAAATGTTCAAAGTTGTACATAATGTGAAAGAAATATTTTTATTAAAAATGTACGACCCTTCTCAACTCTCCCTTAAGTGACTCAAAATAAACTGAACACAAGCTAATAAAATTACAGAAACATAAATATTGAATTGTTTGTTCTTCAGTGCAGAGTAAATTGTATCCATTAGGAGAATATTGGGCATCACAGCTGTCATACTTTTTCTAAAATTCCTGGCTCTATAAGTATTATAGTAAGGTGCTTAGCTTCTTCAGCTATTAAACATTTCTTTAGAT
>JAWZYV010000672.1:0-19548 GCA_038373885.1 Cheiracanthium punctorium | reverse complement strand
TTGGCCTGCTGCAGCGTCATCTAGTGGCGAGTTAAAATAATAATGCATTGCAGTGCCATCTAGTGGTGAGTAACATCAAAAGGAACACAGTTAGAATATATTCTTCGTGCTGAAATGTGTAAGTATAAGAAATTTTATGCCGGTCGGTCGAACGGTATAGAAGTTGATGCGTTGCAGCGCCATTTAGCGGCAAGTTACAGCAAAATGGATAGTGTAAAATATTCTCCGTGTTCTAATATCCGCGTGTACCAAATTTCATCGAAATCGGTTGGACGATATTCGCATAGTAAACGGCTAAACGGAATAGAATTCGACGTTCTGCTGCGCCACCTAGTGGCAAGTTAGAGGAAAACGGATAGCATAAAAAGCTTTTCAATGATAAAAGACTTAGGTGAACCAAATTTCATGGTACAACTGTGCTAGAGTTTTTCAACCTCATACACACATACCAACATTCATTTTTATCTATAACCAGTGTCATTATATATCCCAGTCTCAAATAAAATCCAGTTTCAAATCTAAGCCTCGCCAAAGTGCCAACATACGCCATTGTGCAAGCGTTTTTTCAGGAAATCATTCGAAGCATTGACTTAGCAGCAATCAATATGGGAAATGGTTCGACCGCGAAAAAGTAAAGCAAGCCTTTATTTCAAAAGTGGAATCCCTTAATACAGCCGAAATTTTTAAAATTATCAACTATAACGTGTTTTATTCATCGTTACTCCGATGTAGTAAATGAGAAGATTTCAATTTTCTGAAATTTGGCGGAATTCCCCCAACTTAAATCAATGTACTCATTTGGCGAGAATTCTGGATATAGATCGCTTGAAATCCCTTAACAACTGCATTATTTCTTCACGGATCATTAACATTTAACGCTGTATTCTAATAAAACCTTTACACTTGTTTTCAAAAATCTATTTCCTTAAGCTCTCAATAAATTGCGCCAAGCCGAAATCTGTGCAAACCGCTAGAACTCACTTTCTCAAAATGGGCATTTGAGCCATTTTATTTTTTCGCCAAACTAAAAAAAATTACTTATTAGCCTCGGAAATCTTCAATTCTTATTGTTTTGCGTATAAAACATTTCATTCCTGCTCCGATTTCCCATGCACACGATATTATAATTTAAAAAAAAAAAAACCTTACGAATATAAACTAACAAAAAAAAAATCATTATTATTCTTTTATTTTTACTTTGAGAATTTAAAACATCTTATTCGGCAAAATCGCCAGACATGGCAACCACGATCCTTATTTCACACTTTTTTCACTACAGGGGTTACAATTACGGAAAGCTTTTTGCGTGGAGAACATATAAAAACTCTTAAATTCCGGGAACGGGTGGACTTTCAAAGTTTTAAAGTGGACTATGATTTATTCTATATTATTTTACATATCTGTGCAAAATTTCAGGCTGATATGTCCATTTTTGTGGATTTGTATACAACTCAAATCCACAAACAAACAAACAAACAAACAAACAAACAAACAAACAGAATTTCATTTTTATTTATAAGATATATATATATTGCCAATTACTTAACAGTAAATGAAGCTTTCAGGGGGCTATGACCCCAAAACTGCATTCAGGTACGCTGATGACATAGAAGTGTTAAGATATCAAAGAAATAAATTCCCTATTAAACTGGGATTTTAATTAACACATAGGTGTGTGGGGGGAGGGGGGGGAAGGGTTTATTTTTTTCATGGTTTAATGTTTTTTTTTTTGGCATATCAAAGAGAGGCAAGAGAAAGAGAGCTTTATAAGATATAAATTTATCTTATAAAGCTTTAAAAATTATTTTTAACCTTTTGCATTATAATATAAATAATTTTTACTAATTTCATGACAATTTGGTAAAGGGCTGAAGTGTGCAGGTCCAGGGTCCTGGTCTACGGCGCAACTGTTTTCTCCAGTTGTAACCCGAATAAGCGTTATAACCCCTCAAAAAGTTCTCCGCACAAGGCATGCCTTAATTAAGCAGTCAGCCCTAGCACATTAATTATATAGAACACAATAATTAAATAGAAATCATAATTTCTTCCAATCCCTATTACAGAGGGTGTGTTAAAAGCACGAACCTAGGGTTTTCTTCTTTAAATATTGATCTTAGACATATATAATTACAAAGTTACTTTATAGTGTCGAATAAAATTTTCAGGAAATTAAATGTAAAGAATTACAAACTTTTACTTTTTATACAGCCCTCTTACAGAAATTCCCAATAAGTAAAATATACTCCCTCACATTAATGAGGTGATGTAGAAAGTTTAAGCTTTGTCATAAGAAGGCTTACAGATGTTTAATCAAAGTCTGCGAGGGATATAAGGTTTTCAATAAAAAACCAATTAACTACTCTAACAAAACTAATTAACTATTAATTTTAATCACAGTTATATATAGCCAATATTTTATATTTTAAGAAATGAGTTTTAAATCATTTTAAATCAGTTTCCTTGAAAAAGTGTTTATTTTTCAGCATTTAAATTTTTTTTCAAATCATTACAATTACACTAACATTTAATTTAAAGAAGATTTTTTAAAAGTTGTTTTTGACTTATTGATACCATAATTTAATTTTTAAAAAGGCATCTTTAAATAAGAGTATCATTGTTTAAATTGAATATTTTCAAAACTAGAAATATTTATATATCAATATATATATTTATAAATCGTTCTTATTCTAAAATTTATTAAAAACAAAGAGCTAAAAGGATAAATTACCACAGGGTTTCCCAACCTTTTTAGCTGGCGGACCCCTTTTTCAGGCAAAAATCCACGGCGGACCCCCCCCCCCTCCCTCCCCGGAGTTTTCAGAAAGTCGAGCATCGGCACTAAACTACCTGCGGGTCAACACTTGGAAACCGCAGCCGCTGTTCAAAGGTGACCACGGACCCCCTAGAAAGATCCGGCGGACCCCTAAGGGGTCCGCGGACCACACGTTGGGAAGCCCTGAATTACCAAGTATCAGAATAAACTCTTGCGTTAAAAAGAAAACCAGTAATAATAAGCCATAGCCCAACGCTAGGTCTCCCTCAATCCAATAGGGGCTCAGTAGCGTAGCGATTCAGTGGCTTTGGGGCAAGGGGGGGGGGCTCACTATGTTTTCATGAATTCTGAACACTGAAAAAGACACCGATATATGGTTATTTTCTATCATCCTCCAAAGGTATGGGGGGAAGGCTCGAGCCACAATGCCTCCCCCCCCCCTTTCCTACGTCACTGCAGGAGCGTAACCAGGGAGTGGGATATCGGGATATATCCCCCTCCGAAACTTCCAAAATTAGTTATTAAGAGCTTTCAGATTTTTGTCTTCAATAAGAAATTAAGTTTATCAATACAAATTATACAACCCCCCCCCCCCGAAAAAAATTTCTGGCTACGCTCCTTGCATCATCAACTAGCATATAACGACTATATTACATCATAAAACTATTAAAATTAGAGTACCATTAAAAGTGGCGTTTTTTCCGTTCACCAGTAAAACTAACCCCAGCCTGTGGTAGGTCCGCAACTTAGAGACCTGCACGGGCCTAAAAATTGAGTTCCGGACCTACCCGAGCCCGATGATTCTTGAATTTGTAGGCCCGGCCCGAGCCCGTAACACATTTGAAACAAACATCACGGCCCGGCCCGTACGGGCCCATAGTTGAGGAGTAAAAATTCGAAAATTCCAGAAATTAAAAAAAATATATATAGATAGACCAAATAAGTCAATAAATAAATATTTCTTAGGCATTTTATATTAAGCAAAGTCATTAATATTAACATTTTTACGCGTTGTATTAAGGCGAAAAAGAAAAATTAACCGTAAGACACAAGTCTGGTAAAGTCCTCTGTTGAATGCATGTATTTAGAAGTCCTCTAATGAATGCGTGTGTTTACGTGGAGTCCTCTTTTGAATGTATGTGTTAAGAGTCCTCTATTGAATGTGTGTGATTAGGAAGTCCTCTGTTGAATGTGTGTGTTTACGTGGAGTCCTCTTTTGAATGTATGTGTTCAGGAAGTCCTCTGTTGAATGTGTGTGTTCAGGAAGTCCTCTGTTGAATGTGTGTGTTCAGGAAGTCCTCTGTTGAAGGTGTGTGTTCAGGAAGTCCTCTGTTGAATGTGTGTGTTCAGGAAGTCCTCTGTTGAAGGTGTGTGTTTACGCAGAGTCCTCTGTTGAATGTGTGTGTTCTGGAAGTCCTCTGTTGAGGGTGTGTGTTTACACAGAGTCCTCTGTTGAATGTGTGTGTTCAGGGAGTCCTCTGTTGAATGTGTGTGTTCAGGGAGTCCTCTGTTGAATGCAGTGGCGCCACCAGGATTTTTGTTTGGGAGGGGTGCAGTGGTTCCCAACTCAATTTCACTCGCGGGCCACTTCTCCACTTCCAGTTTACCCACAGGCAGACCACTTTAAAAAAATTACTTAGAAGGGGGGAGGGTAGTAAGTATTTTTTTTTCTTTTTTTTTTTTGTACAAAATGTAATGATAAAATGAAAATTTCAAAAATAGCACAGAGAATGTTATTTTCGTGTAGTTATAGTTTATCAACCCTGAAGCCGAAGACAAAAGCTTGGCTGAGATGCTAACAGGGCCTGATTAACGCACGGGCCACGGCCCAGGGGCCGATGATTATCAGGGGCCACTTTGTTTTTTAGTTTTAATGTTTTAATTAAAAAATGTACAAATATTTCATAAAATATTATTTCATTAAATTTGGCACAGTTTAGTTTTTTGTCTAATAAGTATAGTAAAATCAAGCAATTAATGTATATTAGTCCTGATTTATATGTTAATGTAATATACTGTGATGCATCAAAATTTTAAAAAAGTTGTAATAGTATTAAAAGAAAGGGGTAGGGCCCGAATGCATATTTGGCCCTGGGCCCAGTTTTAGCTTGATGGGGCTCTGGATGCTACAATATTTATCGAATTATAGTATTTAATATTGTGCCTGCCCGTATTTTCCCTACTTTGCAAGGATTATGAAACATTTCCCCCCCCCTTTAAATGACGATTCTCTTAAAATGACAGCAAAAAATTACGCTTTTTTGCCTAACTCCGTTATAGTGACTTCAATTATAGTTATAACCCTCTTATAACGTCAAAATATTCTATACCAGTTGCCCAGGGAACACAAGCCCACTGTCAACGTAACTTGTTATAGAGTCATAAATAATTATCTGATATTTTCAGTGACATTTTAACCGAAAAAAATACTGTATTTCATACACTAACTATAAGTATTTATTTAAAAACCAATGCCCTTTTTAAAAATATTTTAGAAGTAGTTTGAAGACAATTTTAAAAGTTAAAATCTTTGTATGTATTCAGAGTCTAGCAAGTTCTCTGTTGAATAAATGGGCTTCCGAAACTAGGGCGACTTTGTTTTACGAGCTCAATGCTACACTGTTAAAAATAATCTGAAAATTCAGGATAATTCCAGCCTTAATTTCCAGGGAAATGTCCGCTTTCCCCAACAATTGGTAATTTTCCGTTAAACGAAGAAAAATGATTGCAACTTTCGGAAATTTCTTGTGAAAACGGTAAATTTCCGTTTTTGGTTTAGTTTGTAAGTTTTGTAAGTAGTTTTGAGAAATGGATTTTCGTTGGACATTTTAGATGGATAAAAATATTGACACCAAACGCATTCTCATGAGTAATCAAAAATTAAACTATAATGAGTAATTAAATTTTAATTACTCATTAATTACTCATTTTAATTACTCATTACTAATTAATTATAGGATTCTATAATTAATTACTTTTTTAAAGAAGAATTCCCTTTCATAACAAAGAGTATTTCAAATCACATTCATAAATGTACAGGACTGGCTAAAAGATAATTTTAGTGATTATTATTAATATTACTTCAAACTGAGAACGAAAAATCAAGGTGTACTTTTTATATTTTTAGCAGCCAATGTATTTCTTTCCCGATTTTCAGTGTTTGCAGCAATCTGTATGGAAATCTAAACCGATATGACAAATAGCTAAAGAGTCAATGTTTTTACTAACTACATACATTTGTGAAAATCGAAATTAATTTCTTGCTAATCCAATAATTTGACTATGTTGATACTAACTGGACAACGCTTTATCTCGAATTTTAAATCATGAAACGCACGAATTCCTCTCCCGCAAGGAAAATAAAATAACCTTTACTTACCCTTTTGCCAATTCCAGAACCAGTCGTGTCGTGTCTAGTGGTTACGTCTTCAAGACGTAGTAATAACCGTCTTCAAAGACGTAGGCTCAGGGTTCGATCCTACCGTTGGCCGACCTATTTTATTTCGGAGTTTTGGTAAAACGGAAAGTTACAAGTCCAGAAAACGGAAAAATAATAAACAGAACGGACATTTTCTGGCAACTTTGCTGCCAGTCCTTTTTCCGTTAATTTACAGATATATTTTGAACAGTGTAAGTACATGAGGTTCTGTTATATAATGGGGGAAAGTCAATGACTGATAAAAGTAGCTCTAAACGACATATTCAGTGACGGGAACTGTCCTCTCCTGGCAAATAAATAAATCCTTTATTATAGCGTACGTATATAGTTGAACCTCGATAAAGCAAATAAAAGACTAAGAGCCTATTCCAGATATTTTTGAAATAATGCTCTCCGTCGAAAAGAGTGAATATAGCTGAAGGTAGCAAAGTCAGCTCTTTTAAAAGGGTGAACGAAATAGGTCTCCTAGATTATAAGGACAACCATTGAAATAAATAAATATCCTATTTGGTTTAATCTATTCGCTTCTATTATTGCAAAGATATAACAACAACGCCTTCTATACTTTGTTACTTCGGAGCTTGCTGGACCAACACAGGTCTAAAGAGTTCAAAGAAAAGAAATCGCTACCACCTCATTTTTGCAACGATGGGCAGGAACATATTTATTATCCGTCAAGCAGTAGTACGGGATTAGTGCCGGACCTGGGTATTTTTCTATGATTTTTCTAAGTGGTGCGAAATACAAAAATGCGGCCCCTCCCCTTAAACCCACACATGCAGCTAGAAAGTATTTAGGGGATTAAAACGAAACTTTAAACAACATATGGACACTCAAATGTACGTATGTCAAATATAAAGTAAGGTATTTTGGCGTCCCCACTGATGCGCTCTGTACGGTCTCCACCGTTCGCTCCACCCTAGAACCGGTTCTGTACGTGATTTAATTAGATTGTGTTGGAAAGTGTTTTGTAATCGATTCGTTAGAAATGATTTTTTTTTTTCGTTAATACCATTCATGTGCCTTTGCGGTGATAATATTAGCTAAAGTAAGTTTAGCTGACAACAATAAGTTTCCTATATTTGACAACAATAAGTTAAACCTATCGTGTTTAACTTAAAAATATATTTTCTGAAAAGAATTTAAGAAAAAACGTTAACAAGAAGATTTACATAGCCTGTATTTTGAAAAGCATGTCTTGTTTTACCATCTTTTAAGATTATTTTAAAAGGACATCAGTAAAATAAAATAAAATAAAATAAACTGTTTTAAAATCCTAATTAAAAATAAACCCTGAAATATGTGTTGAGACTTTAAAAACATTCAAAGATAGTTACAAATTTGATTTTTACAAAGCATTTAGTAAAATTGTACTTGCGGACACATAAAACAATATAAATTAAATACCCTTTTTAATGTTCTTCGCTGCAATCTCAGTGCATCACATTCCCATCATTATTATTTTATTTCGCAGTGTAAAAACTAAAGGCGTAAAGACTATCCCTAACATCTGAGATAAATACGGAGTAATGCAAACAGTTACTAATTTTTTTATTATTTTTTTAAATGTAGGATTTTTTTTTCTTGCAAAAACTTTATTGGGAACATTAGTTTATTCTTAAAAAAGAAAAAAAAAATATATTCAGAAATCACGAAGCGTACTGTCCGGCACATTTTGATCGCACCATTCGCTAATGCCTGGTGTAATTAAGAAAGAAAGAAAAAAAAAAACTCTATGGAGACGTGCAGTTCATAAAACAACAACAAAATAAACAAACAAAAAACATGGTTCCCACCGTTTTTCCTAACATCGCAACTTAATTTTACTGCCTATAAGCATATTTCACTTAAAAATCGAACGACCAATCAAACTCCTTACTTTATTGTACTACGCCTTGTAGTAATCACCTTTGACCTCGTAGTAACTTTGCCCCGCCTCCGTAGTAAAAGCTCCCAAAATCCCTCCCATATCACGTGATGCTTTTTTTTACCGCTTAACCGAGGACATTGCGGAATTTCAACCTCTTGTTGCTTACACACCGTTACACACCAAAATGCGTACTTTTCCCGGAAACTGGGGACTCAAAATAAAATCAACTAAAAATTTGTCACCATACTAAATTTAACTTAAATATCCTAGTACAATAAGAATTTTCTATGTTCAGAAACCGAGGACGTCCTCGGTTTCGAAAAGTCCTCGGTTAGAAGGTGTGTATACTCATAAAAGTCCGCGGTTTCCACCTTGGGGGAACACACACACACACACACACACACACACACACACACACACACACACACAAACATACACACATCAATTCACAACCCACACGTACAATACACCAAATCTCGATCAATTTTTTCATGATTACAATACTTTCCTTACATGGTACATGTTCGGAAAGTAATAAAAGAAGAAAATCTAAACACAGTAGCATTAAAATGTAACTAGACGCCATGGTGGCTAGCTTCTTCACCCATACCTCACTGTTCTTTATACTCAGTGCAGTGTTGACTCAATTTCTGGATTCATTTCAATGAAAATCATGTTTCTTTGCTTCAACAGTATTTGTCATTCAATTTATTTAGGTTAGGGCTGCTACACATTTTGGGTGTCATCCTAAAAGCCGATGTCAAAACAGCCAATGGCTAAAATGTGCTTTAGCCCACTCCATGACTACATTTTTTGGATGGGCGATTCATGCGCCAAGTATAGTCAATTCGATATTTTAAAGCTGTGAAAAAGTCCGAACGATCTTGCATTTGTGTGTATCCATTATTGTTGTTTTGTAATCTAGTCTACTGCGCGACGTAGGCTTGCTCCGTTGGACGCGATTGAACTGTTCATTTGGATTTTCGAACTTGCGTTATTGCTATCGCACTATTGTTTATATCTAACTGTTGCCATTTGCAGCGTGGAAATAGCGTCGATTTTGGTATCGCATACGTTAACGTATTATATAAGTAGATTTTTCATTCGAAGTACGGAGAGCTCGTTATACACGATTATCATTATCATAAGACTGAGCCCTACAGTCACTGAGTGGAATTGGGTTAGCTTTCAAGGTAGAAATTATTAATTCAGCAATTTCTTCTCCTTTTTACTTTCCGAACATGTACCATGTAAGGAAAGTATTGCAATCTTCAAAAAATTCGACTTCGAGATTTAGGCGAGATGGGCGATTCATGCGCCAATTATTATTAATTCGATATTTTAAAGCTGTGAAAAAGTCTGAAAGTTCTTGCATTTTTGTGTGTATTATTATTATTTTGTAATCTAGATACTGCTTGGCATGGGCTCGCTCCATTGGACGTCATTGAACTGTTCATTTGGATTTTTGCACATGCGTTATTGTTATTGCACTCATGTTTACATCTAGCTGTTGCGGTTCGCAGAGTAGAAATAGCGCCGATTTTGGTACCGCATACGTTAGCGTATTATATAAGTAGATTGATAACTAATTGCATACATAACAAAATTGATAGCTTTTGGATGAGATCATTTGGTGGCTCGTAGTACACTTTCCTCTGAATGGACACACTGAAAAATATGGCGCAGGTTTTTTTTTTTTTTTGGCCAAGTGGTCTGTAAATTTTCTCTTTGAGGATGTGGAATGGTTACAAAAAAGCGAGGGACTTGTAAAGCGTGTACATTTAATCTTTAAAATGTTACGAGAGCAGCTTGAAGAAGGCAAATCTTTTGGCAAGCTGACTGATCTTAACTAATATTTTTAACGTTTACCTTTAGACGCCTTCTGATTCAATTAAAAAAAAATGCTTTAAGTCTCAAAATACTCCTCTCCACTAATTATATTACTAGGGTCATAGACAGGAAAATTTTCGTGGGAGGTTGGGCGAGGGGGGGGTGGTTTACGTTTCATGCTTCATTGTGGTAGTAAGTGCCATACCGTAAAGTGACCGCCATTGGCAGATAGCAAAACTACGCTCTTTCTCTTAGTAAGAGCTACACCCAGAGGCGTAGCCAAGGGGGGGTTAGGGGGGTCATAACCCCCCCATGAGGAATTTTTGCCCTACAAAATGTATATTCTTCACTACATTATCACACATACGTATACATATATATGAGTTGCAGTAGCCATAACCCCCCCCTCCATAAAAATTTCTGGCTACGCCCCTGAACCAATCACTTCGTTTGCGCAGTTTTTTATTAATAAACTTTAGAATGACCATTTATATTGGTTTCTACCTCAAGAATTTGTTATGCAAATCAAAAAATTCGTCTTATGTTCTAACGATAGCGATCAAAATGAATATTTTAGACTCTTGCAGACTTTTACCTGTTCGCTCCCATCGCATACGCAAGCTCCAGCGCTGGGCTGCAGCAGGGCCATTCAAAGACGCAAGTCGGAAAGCAACTACGGATACAAAAGGGAGAATGGCTGTCGTCGCGTCCTTGCAACGATGGGAGAAAACAGGTAGAAAGCTTCTTTCGCTTGCGGCAATCTTTCAACGGCAATCTGCGCCCCTTTTTCAAGTGTTGCCCTTGGCATGTGCCCTGCCTTCTATACTCTAGATACCCTACATTTTCCCCCGTAGACATCTAAATATTCATTGGCCTCACCATGGCCGAGTGGATAAAACACTGAACATCGTAGATGGCTGAAGTGTGAAGGTCCCGGCCTTGGGATGTTGATCTAACGGTCTGGAGTTTTGAGCGGATTTCTCCTGATATAATATGAATACGCGTGTCCTTTAGAAACTCTTTAAAAAGTCCTCCTCCTGAAGCAACCCCTCTACGCAGATGCACTTTCGTAGGCTTGCCATAACTCACCAAACACTAAATATTTATGGACATCTATTTTATTAAAATGTTGTTTTTCTTCTTCTTTCACGATTTCAATATTTGAACAAAACATTTCCACACTCGTCTTATCATCATCATTATTATTATTTTTTTGTGTGTGCATCCTTACCATAATACAGTAGAACCTCGATCCATCGTTTTTCATGGGGAAGGTAGAAAAAAACGATGAATGCGGGAAAACGACTGTCACGTTGACACAACGTGCATATTTTTTTTATGAAAAATTATTAATACAAATCCTAATTAATACTGTCTAAATTTAAACTAATAATCTATTTTAAATTTAATTTATAAGTTTTAACAATAACTCTTTTTAAAGCTTTCAGATTTCCTTTCAGCCATTTTATTTGTCAGGCAATAACGCACTTTTAATCATTTCGATTTCCTGCCTTCTGCTATGCTAATCAAATTTACAGCTGCAATCTGTTTTATTTATATTTTTTCTTCCCATCCTCTTTTCGCACTTATTCATATGAAAGCCTAACTTGCAGTATTGCACTGCTCCCAGACCGCAGTGTTTTGTTTTGCTTGTCTGTGTGCAGCTGCATGCATCGAATGTTCTAGTAAAGTCTTTCGTAATAGCTTAATATGTAATAGCTTAACGGCAAAAAGTTGACCTCGTGACATACCCCCCCTGTGCATCTTTGAATATGAGCAGTTAGTTGTAAGTTAGCGACCAGAGTAGATCTGCGTTGGAGGTTCGGGCAAGCACTTGCCCTTCGGGGCTTGTGCCTCTGTCCGCGTCCGTAATACATTCTAATTTTATGTGAAAATATGTAATTGTTTCTATATTCAATATTTATTGTGTGCAACTTAACCAAGAAGCTGATATTGAGATCCTGAAAATAAAAAAATTGTCATTATCGTCAATAATCTGTTTTCTTCAATTACGGTGATTTAAGAAATAGTGCATTTTCATTCGTCTTGTGTATAGAGTTCGGAAGTGATGTTTTATTTAGTGCAAGGAATTATTCACACCTTGCATGTTGATGATCGATTTTTTTTTTCTTCGATAAAGATGTTTACTGCATGCCCAAGTATTCTAGACGTGTGTGTGTTTGTAAAGAAAATAGAAGGAAAATACGTAAATCGGGGAAAAACCCTGTGTTCAACCAATTCATCAAATACTAACCACTATCATCGATCACATGCGCCACAATTTTTAATTATCTACGGTTTTGCTTCTAATAATTTATTTTACAAATACTACCATCATCACCAAAATGTTAAAATTATTTTCACAAAATATTTCTTCAGTACAACGACAAATGCGGGTTAAAGTCAAAATACGAAGAAAACAATGCTTATATACATACGCGCAACGACTGTACACCAACAAGTACTAATTCTTACAAAATTGTGGAACAAATAAACCGAAGATGAAAATTATAAGATATATTTATTTTTAAAAATCAGTAATTTTATGTTTTTCAGCATTTTTAAAGTTAAACAGAAAATCTTCAAGATTTACAATACTTTTCTGGTCCTTTTCTGCGATTACATGTTTGTATAAAAAAAAAGTCCACAAAGTTTCAAATACCGTTATTTCTTCGGAGATGCTTCGTACTAGTGTGGCTGAGACTCGTCGGCATGAACAATATCCTCTGCTTTGCCATTATTTTCATATTTTTTTTTCATAATCACGCATTTCTTCCATGTTTAGGGTACCGCATGCCGAAACGTCTTGAATTATGGAAATATCATTAAATTTCACAGTATGCATACCCTCTGCTACATGCCACACCACTGTTCATCTGATTATCATCAAACCAAGAAATCATACCAAGAAGCAATTAAACTTTGTATGCCATGTGGATACACTTAATCTTCCAATTCATTTTGGTCAGGTGAAAAATTTGACAACGATGAACGCGGGAAAGTCACTTTTTGATAAACGATAAATGCGGGTTTCTTTAGCATTAGGTAAATACAATTTGTGCAGGGACCACAGAAATAAAACGATCAATGCGGGAAAACGATGAATGCGGGAACGATAGATCGGGGTTTCACTGTATTCCCTGTTATTCTTTACAGTTCGGTTTAGGAAATTACGGAACTCTAAGAAGAGCAGGAGAGAAAGTTTCCTAGCATGCACGCAAATATCTATATTTTTGTCTTTCTATCAGAGGCAGAGAGAGTATGAAAGTGTGATCGGGTAAAATAAAGCACGTGCCACAGCAGAAAGGGTTAAAGATTTCTTCCTTGAAGGTAGTAACGGAAATCACAAGTGCCTGTTTGCTTTCTCTTTTTATTTTTGCTATAGAAAATATAGTTACCGACTTCCCCCTTTTATAGCCAAACAGCTGGACGAACTCCAATAATAGTTTTAGAGATCAGGACCCGATTAACCTCTGAAGTGAGGGGAAGCTCAGTCTCATTTCGGGCCCCCATCACCTTTTTGTTTGAGAAAAGTAAAGTTTTAATGATTTTCTTTCATAAAAATATTTTATTCGTAAAAAAGAAATTTCGTTGATTTAATGAGTTCTAATGATTTCCTTTGAAAAAAGCATTTTATTCATTAATTTGAAAATTTCCTTTGATAAAAATATTTTATTCATTCATCTTCATAATAGTTTAGTTCATTGTAACGGGATTTTTCAGTATTTTTGAAACAGTATTTTGACTTTAAATATTAACAAATAACTAAAAACATTTCATTACCTTACTGGAACATGAAACTTTATTAATCGAGTCCTATTTTTCATCAGGCATGGCTTTTTTCAGGAATTCTTTGTTTTGATGACATCCTAAAAATCACAACACAGAAGTTGAGAATTAATTTTGACATTTAGAAGATGTTTAACATTACATATTAAAAGTGTACCCCTTTCTGCAGGCCAAATATTCCCCATAACAGAAAAAAAGCTCTCAACCGCAGTAGATGTCCCACGCAAAGACATCGTAAACAACCAATTTAGAAATGTTGCGACATGAAGTATCAATGCACATGACACGAAGAAAAGCACTACTTCTCTTCATTAAAAATGTTTACAATAACTTAAAAGATCATTTAAAAACAAAATTTTGAATTTTTATCGCAGTTTTTCAGTCATTTTTCAGGCCCCCCCTTAAAATTCTGAGGGGAAGCTCAAGCTACACGAGCCTTTTCAGTAATCAGGCCCTGTTTGGGATACATAAATTCCACTCCAAGCGGTAAAGCAGAAACAGAAGAATCAGGTAGTTTCTTTTGTTGAAAGGACCACGGGATTTATTAACACAGGATTACCTATGATTGTTTACCTCTCATCTCCACTTCACCTCTATAATCAACCTCCTGGAAGCCGCTGAGCTTGGCAAACCATCCACTTTATTCTTTTGCACAGCCAGCTGCGTCAAAAAAAGGGTCTCTCGATCTGTGGCGCGCGATGAACGTTTCGATCGTCCGCCATCTTGCTGGTCGTTAAGTCGAGTGATGGCAACGGCTGCCCTTTTTTCAGCATTGGGCAATCGATCCAGCTGTTTTCGCGTTCTTCCATTTTACAGCAGATGCCAGTGCTGTTAAAAATAAGCGTGACCATTTTTTCGCGGGAAATGACGTGCTAAAAAGTAAAGGATTCTCGTGGAGCTATGTCGCCCGTAACTATTTTTATACAAATCCATTCTATTCTTCGTGACTGGCAACAGTCAAAACGTCAGAGTTCGGTGATCCCAGAGCGGGACCACTGCGCGTTAAAGGGTTAAACACATTCCCCACTTTATGCAACTACATCTGAATGTAATTGTTGCAGAAAATAAGAGTTCGCACGCTTGGAAGTACTGCGTGTGTAGAAAAAATTCCACTAAAAATTCCAATTTTCAGACCAAAAACACAAATTTTATTCGCTCTGAAAACTCGGGCAGTAATTTCCAATACACAGTTCACACGAAATCAGAAGCAGGAACTCGATTGACATCAGCCTGTCGATCAGAGAGACTTCCTCAAGGGTCGCAACTCGGGCACAATAATATCCTTTCACAGGCTAAAACAAAACTCAGTGGAATTCTCAAGCAGAAATCTTAACTGCTCCTCAGCATACAGAAAAACCGTCGCTTATAATACCGCAATGCAATGAGGCAGAGCTCTGTCGGCTCTCACCACAAGCTTACTCTACAAGAAACGATTCGAAACTAAATGTGTGGGTGACCTGCTTTGTCGTATTTATGCTTAGCACAGATTTCTGTCGAACATTCCATGTCTTTCAACACATTTCGGTCATTCGATTGCGCAACAGTAATGCTGTGCGGGAAAACTAACATTACATGTTCCGTTAATAAGCTTGCCGACTTTTTTAGGGCAAAAATCGTCAGATTTGATGGGAATAATAAGTTTCCAGAATTAAGAAGCGATATCACCAGTACTTCGAGAGAAACCGCCGATTCCAATATTATCGCACGGGAAACTTAAGTCTGTCCCGCAGTGGCCTGGGCGCTAAACTCCGTTCCCATTAGAACAAGTGAAGCAGAATCCGGATTGGCCAGTGCTTGGGAGGGTCCACTTCCTCTCGGTTCGACTACTGTGGGACCGTGTACGCTAACGGGAGCTGGTGCACGTAAAATTGGTCGTGGCTCCAATGTCCTCCAAGTTGTTAAGGGTGCCGATTTTTAGGGGGTTGGTCCCTCCTCTGGAATTGTTTCAAAATTAGGGGACCACGGGCTAAATCGTACTTCCTCCCACTGGGGCCCTAAAAATGGAAGGGCACATCTCCTCTGCCCATCGCCTCCTTATCTGGGGGGATCTGGCACCACCTTTTGCGGTTTTCAGGGGGCATCAGAAACAACAACAACAACACTTAACTCTTTAACGCGCAGTGTTCCCGCTCTGGGAACACCCAACTCTGACGTTTTGACTGTTGCCAGTCACGAAAAATAGATTGGATTTCTATAAAAGTAGTTGCGGGTGACATAGCTCCACCAGAATCCTTTACTTTTTAGCACGTCATTTCCCATAAAAAATGGTCACCATTCTTTTTAACAGCACTGACATCTGCTGAAAAGTGGAAGAATGCGAGAACAGCTGCATAGATTGCCCAATGCTGAAAAAAGGGCAGCCGTTGCCATCGCTCGACTTAATGACCAGCAAGATGGCGGACGATCGAAACGTTCATCGCGTGCCACAGATCTAGAGACCCTTTTTTTTTGACGACAGCTGGCTGTGCGGCACAGCCAGCTGCGTCAAAAAAGAGTCTCTAGAGCAGAGGTTCCAAAACTGGGTGCCGCGGCACCCTAGGGTGCCACCAGCGTATGTCAGGTGTGCCGTGGAGATAATCAAGAAAAGTGTTTTGATGGAGTATAATCAAATAATTTCCTCTGAACCGGTATCCCCAAGAAAGTGAGCCAAGCCGATTACTAAGTGGACTCAAACAAAAATATTTCAGTCAAGTTCAAGACTGTCCTGCAGCCTCTCTTTTATAGGAGCTTTCTGAAATGGGGATATTGTCAAAATTCTATATCCCTTTCCCAAGAGAGTACTTTCTTGATAGTTAGCCCTATAAACAAACAAACAAAAGATAACGTAAAATGCATCCCAACTGCTTCATTCTAACCTTCATATTCATATTGCATTAAAGGAAATCTGCCGCGAAAGTTATTAGCCTGACAAGGGTGCCGCGAAATGTTATTAGCCTGACAAGGGTGCCGCGAAATGTTTTTAACCTGGCAAGGGTGCCGCGGGTAAAAAAAGTTTGGGAACCCCTGCTCTAGAGGCAACGGCTGCCCTTTTTTCAGCATTGGTAAAGGGTTGCGCCTCAAAGGATTAAAAGTCCCTATCTTGCTTGAATGCAAAATTTATTTATCTGACTCGTACAAAAACGAATTTTAGACTAAGCTGAACCTCAGACGAGCAGACCACCCCGGAAATACGTAACAATACTTATGTCCATCTCGTCGAAATAAGTTCCTGCGTTCTTCCGTCACGCTTTTGAGATATATTTGAATTAAACATTCGAGTTTCATCTTTAGGAGTGAGTATAAGTTCTCTGTTGTTGTTCCGTTCTAAATTGCTAGAGTTCAGGACGTGGTTCCCCGCTTTGCAGACGCGTAACGGCTATACTCATGCCAGCGGAAAGTGGTATGAATGTTTGATGGAGACACGAAAGCACGTATCGCTCGGGGAAGATTTCGGACTGCTTACGGGAAAGATCAGGACTAGAAATCGCTGTTTACTTTTTTTTTTTTTCCTTTTTTTGAACAGTAGAAAATGTAATAAGCTTGTTGTATTCTAGAGAAAACAAAATGATAGACATTTGGACGAACTCCAAGAAATGTTTTCCTGATCGAGAACATTCTCGTTTCCGTAGAGTTGGATGGAAATTCCGACCAAGTTAGTTTTGAGAGATTTGAGTTCAAGTCGTGCGACATTCAATCTGTTTGAGGATAAATTTGTTTGTTCGCTTGGTATTAAACATGTTTCGAAATAACACTCTAAAAAATAATGGAACAAACACTGGAAACTTTCCGTAAAATTTTACGGAAATTCTCTGTTTATATTTGAATACAGCACAATTTCCGTACATCAAGGGTCAGCGAATCTCCAGAACAGAATTTCTACTGGAGTTTACAGAAGTAAACTTCCGTAAATATATGAATAGAGTGCTGGCGTCCCAGCTGCCAGTACTTTTACCGTATTTTCACGGAAATTATTTTTACAGTGGAGATTTTGAAGCTGGCAGCAAAAGCTACTCAGCTCACGGGCAAAATCTCAAATATTTTCGTAACAACGGGAATTGCAGTTGGACTTAAAAAAAAATTCAATAATGCAATGGGAAGAACAAACAAACAAGAAAGCTTCACTTTTCTTAGCATTCCTCAATTTCATATGTAATATTAAAATACATCTGAGGTAGAAAGTAGCACTCAAGTCATAAAGTTTAAAATACTCGCAGCTAAACATGCTGCGAAAAGTGTTGATCTTCGCGGCAATTTGGCTATCTCCCGACATTTGCCGCGATTGCCACAAATTATTTCTGACTGACTGACTGATAGAGTGAATTACGGGAGCACCTAGCTCGTCGAGCTTATCTCCAGTGTTTTTGTAGATCGTCATTTTTAAATCTTGTTTTGGGGGGCCCTACAGATTGGGCGGGGATCAGTCAAGTCAACAAATTATTTCGAGCCCTTTGTATACAAAATCCACACCGTTGGACAGACCTGTTTGAAAATTCGAAGAAATAGAAAAAAAAAGTCAACTAAAAGTGTAAAAAAATTCTCACATTTTTCCATTTTTTAGTGATTTTAGTGAGGGATTTTGTAACTCATCCTTTGCGTAAGTCACACTGAGAAAAAAAATAGGCCACTGACATCTAGAAAATAATGGGTGAAACTAGAATTTATAAATCTATAAGCAGCCTCCGGCGACCAGTTGAGAATCCTGTTTCTCACCGGCTTCCATGCATAAGCGTAAAGTTTTCAAAATTATTGGGGGGGGGCGGGCCCCAGAACCACATATATTTACGTCAGTGGCGTATATACATATATGTGAGTTGCAAAAGTCGTAACCCCCCCCCCCCCCCCCGCATGAAAAATGTCTGGCTACGCAACTGATTCACGTACATATAACTTACTCATAGTTGCCAACTACTATGGAATATAATTATCCACTTTTTCCACATGATTTTTCGGCTTAAAATATAGCAAAATTTTTGTGATGCGCGCGCGAGCTGGTTACTATTTTGAAACAAATAATTTAAAAATATACTGTTTACAAAAAGTGGTTAGTTACATTCCGTAGTAGTTGGCAACTATGACTTACTATATATAAGTGTCAATTATTGGAGGCGCTCGATCTCTATGGGTCCATAGAATTCTACACCAATGTAAGGTAAGTATCCATGTTAGTATCTTCCTACCATGTTATAAGTTAAAAATAGAAGCAAAGTAGAAAATCCAGAGGAGGAAAAAAAAAAAAAACATTTTCGATGAGATAGTGCATTTTAGACACATCTGAACTTTTCTTCATTTCATACTTTACATTGCATAATCTGATTTTAATGAATCAGAGCCTGGCGACGGCAGCTTATAGTAACATTTTGTGTTACAGGGCGTCACAATGAATACTAAATCATGATTGAAATCAAAAGATGAAAAAATTTTAAAAGTAAAGGTTTTTTGAAACATTTGTAAATGGCTTGAATACTTCTTTTTATGCTAGTATAAATTAGTTTTCTGCATTGAGTGATAAATTATTGGGTGGGCTCAGCCCCTATTCACATTTTATTGGGGGGGCTCGAGCCCCACGGGCCCATATAACTCTACGCCTATGCTTCCATGGCACTGAAATCTCTCAGATTCTCTGAATGGAATTTAAAATTAAGATGGTTACAAACAGGGGCGGCCCTAGGGTAAGTGGCGCCTTCTGCTAACGCTAAAAAAGACGCCCCCTTTTATGCTCTATTTAGTTTTGAGTTCGAAATGACGCCCCTTCGAAGCCGGCGCCCCTATGCGATGCTTACCTTGCTTAACGTGTCGGGCTGCTCTTGGTTACAAAAATAAGATGGCTTAGTGATAAAAATCTACAAAAAAAGGTACAAATTATTTTCG
>JAWZYV010000671.1:0-19444 GCA_038373885.1 Cheiracanthium punctorium | reverse complement strand
CAAAATAACTTTTTCTAAATATTTTTTATGCTTAACATTTAAAATGGATAAGAATTTTTTATCCATTACTAAAGATTAGTTTAAGTTTCACTTCAGTACTAATACAATGCTTTGATTAAAACTATGACTAATAATTTTTATATTTTTTATTTATAATTTATTATTATTGTAATTGATTTAAATATCTTTCATTTACAATTGTTTTTTTAATTAGTTGCCTTGAGTACTATTTAGTAATTATGAAATTTTTTCAAACCCACCATTCTTAACTTAAAAAACCCGATAAAACTCCCAAACCCTGAAAAAATCCAGTGGTTTGATTTTTCCTGGGAAGAAAAAAAACCTGAGTTTCTAACAACCCAGCTGTGCTCTCTTTCAAAGATCTTCACTACCTTCCACATGTGCACTCCCTCCCATGTTTTAGACACGCCACTGATAATATGATACAGAATAAAGTGCAATATTTTATTTTATTACTTATATTTCTAAATTCAATTTACACTAGACCTTGCGCAATTCTTCATTTATTTATTGGTTTATTTATCCAATATACAGATTTCCAACCGATCTTGAACTCCAGGAAAGATGGAAAAATGCCATTGGAAACTCCAGTTATTGCAAAAGATCACATGTATGCTCAAAGCATTTTGAAAAAGAATGTCTTCAACAATTACCGTTTGGTGGAATGATGTTAAAACCGGGAGCTATTCCGACTTTATTTTTAAAGAATCAAACGATGCAAGAAAAAGCAGATGATGCCGAGACTGTGCAAATAGAGGCCTCAGACTCCCATATACTACAGAGCAAAACTATGGAAAACACAGAAAGGAAAAGGTATTTACATTTATTGAACATAATAACATACAATGCTTTATAGGATTTATTGATACCATTTAATGAAATTTTGCAAAAGGTTTGACTATGATATTTCAGTACAATACAATTATTTTCTTAAAAGAGTAATTGTGTACTTAAGGTGACTACAAGATCTGAGAAAAAAAAATTCCCTGATTATTCCATGATTTTGCAAAAACTTCCCTGATTCTATTACGTATCACAAAAACAGTTAATTTTTGTTTGCATGAATAGCAACCAATATATTCAAGGACACATACATACATGATGTATTACTTACAAAAATGAAAAATGTCTGCTTATTGGACACTTCCATATAAAGTTCAAATTGCTTAAACAGAAAGTAGCAATGAATGAAACTAATCATTCAAGTAAGACCTTCCAAAAAATGCCAGAATAAAAATTTTTGATTTCGAGAGTATTTATATGTTAAATTTAGAAATAAAATTGTCTATCGTTCATATTTACAGGACATACACAAAACTGGCAATCGATTTGGTTTTAATTATTATACCATACCTGATAGCCTACAAAGCTAACATGATTTTTATCAAAATTTTTCTACAGACAATTAAATTATATTAGTCCCCACAAAATTTCTCAAAATCTTAATACAGTGGACTCGATTAATCAGGATGAGATGATTATCCGGAACGTCATAGCCAAAAATGTTATTGAAAACCTTAAAATAATATACAATATAAACTTGCTCTTAGTAGAGAAGGATACGAGAACGTTTCCTTCTTTTCTTTGCTACATTCTTCTTGAGAACAGTTATAGAAGTAGTTTTTCATGTTGATTATGCAGAGATATCCGTAAAAAACACCCCAGTTAAAAAATAACGAGGATCAATTTTTCATCAAATTTTATCAGAAGATGAAATTTGCAGAAAAAATATCTTTTAGTGTGTCACTTTTGTTTAAAAAAAAAAAAAGGATTTTGAAGAATGTCCAAAAAGAGATGAAGAAAATCTTGTATAAAGCATCAAAAATGAACTCACGATGACGAATTAAAATTCTTTAAAGAGTAAATGAGAAAAAAAAAAAGACTTCTATCATTTCATTCTATACAAAACAGTGAAATAAACTACATTTGCTCTTGCAGTGCACTAATTGTAAATCTAAATAATAGTCATTCTCTTTATTTTGCATTAATTCAATAATTAATGTCCTGTTGTATGATAATTTAAAATTGTATATCATTTTTTCAAAAATTTTCACCAGTTTTGTAAAAGTTTGATTATTTGGGATATTTACTTATCCGCGACGAGATTTGTCCCGACAATCCACGTTAATCGAGAGTCTGCTGTATAGAATATGAAAGCAAAAAACATAAATTCAACTAACTTAGTAAATTTTGTTATTTAGTATGCATTGTTAAAAAAATCACTGACTTGAGTATTTTGATATTGATAAATCAATTAAATCGAACAAATATTATAAAAATATATCATTATCGCTTAGCAATAGCGAAAAGGATTTTATAGCGTATGGTGTTGCCAACAAATACTGAAGTAAACTTTGAATTTCCTTGATTTAGGAGTCATATTTGCAGAATTCCCCGATATTTCGCCGAGTTCTCCAGAAATGCAAAATCCCCTGATAATTCCATGATTTCCCTGATTACCCTGATTACCAGGTTCTGTAGACACCCTGTTAATTTGCTAGAACATGCACATGCATAGCAAACACTGCAGTCAATAAATCAGAAATTTACCTTACTCATATTTTAATTTGATGAAGTTTACTAGTTACGAAGAACTTAAATATAAACTTCTCTATTTCCCTCTGTTACTACCAACACACAGTTTGATATATTTGATCTATATATAAATCATCTTGCCGTTCCGTCTTTGTAATGAGTCCTCCCCCCCCCTACCAATTTTACAGAAAGGTAGCGTGTATTTCTGCCGAATTATTTTGATTAAATAATTGAATGGCACAAAAAATGTTTTTTGATTTCCAAATTCAAATGTAAATAATCTGTAATATTTAAATATAAACTATTTATGCCTATGAGTTTCAAAGGATATCAGCTATTAATTTATGAGCCTTATGAACTAGTCATTACAAACAGCAAGAATAAATACCATCATATTGACTTTTATTTTATCACAACATAGGTTAAAGTAATGAATGGAATAAAGGGCGTACCCAGAAATTTTCGCATAATTCAAGGGGGGAAATTTTTCATGGGGAGGTTACGCCTTTGACAAAAAAATGGCAAAAATTTCCGTGGCTACGCCACTAAATAGGGCAAAAAATTGAGCGATAAATGGGATTGACTGATTTATCACCCATTCAAATTGAGGCGCAGCACGCAATTGTGGCGTTTTTGTGGCGTTGTCAGTACCTTTATACCTTACCAAGAATGCGATTTGTTCGATTTTTTTTTTTTTTTTTTTTTTTTTTGGCATCAGGAATGCAATCTAGAAATAGGGGATAGTATTTGGCTTGTTGAATTTCATTAACAAAGTGTAATTTGAATTCAACTGGAAACCTTGGGAAAAATATATGCAAAATGTGTAAATATTTGATTTCACATCACATATAAACAACTGAAGCGAATGAAATGAATCTTATAGCAGCACCAAAAGTGGCAACTTAATTTAAACTGCAGGTGCTAAAATATTTCTAATTCGTTTAAAAGTTTTGAGATTTAAAACTGTTGTTTGAAAACTGTGTGTAAATGTATGTTCGCCCTTTGTTAAAAAATGGCTCAACGGAATGAAATTTAGAATTATATTGAATGGTAATTTAATTGAAACAATAGATACCAAAATTGTTTTACATAATTCATAGACTTTGAGATTCTGTAAAAATCGCTTAAATTGTTTTGGCTTCCATCAAAAACGGATTAAGAGAACAGAATGAAATTAGGTCATATGATGGGTAACAAAGCATCATCGAAATTTTTAAATGATTTGAATAAATTGAAAGGGTTTGTAAAAGTTGCATTGTATTTTTTTTTCTTTTTTGGGGGGCAGGGAGAGAGGGGGAGCGCGCCACTTTAAGGCGTTTGGAGGTAATACAATAGGTGGCTGTTCGACTTAAACAAATTAGTCGATTTACTTTTTAAAATTATTATTATTTTTTAGTTTTGATAAAATTCTGCAAAAATCTTACAGGCATAATATTAAAATTTCTAAAGTTAATAGAACAAAATTCAGTTACTGAGGAGGAGATTAAGTTAAATAACATTGTTTGAATTCTTCCTAATTAAATATTATAAATATATATATAAAACTTCGTGAAAACAACTAGTGGTCAGACAAAAGGGAATGAAATGAAATTTTGTTAAAAAGTAGGCGGTTAGTAAATTAAAATTACAGGTTTTTAATTTTCTACAAATTCGATTTATTTTTGAGGTATGACATAAACTTTGATAAAGTTCTCCGCGAATCAAGTAAAATCATCAAAATATAATTCAATAAGACGTCGCAGTGTTAAATATAGGATACTTGCTATTACAAAGCATTTTCTAGGTATTCTCTTTTAAGTTTAATATTCATTACTAGCATCTTATTTTGCACCTTTAAATGACTTTTTGATGTAGGAAGCTCATCCACTAAAAGAAAACATTAATTTTGAATGTAAAATATTTTCTCTATTGACAGTTTGTCTCAGTTAATTTGTTACTCTCTAACCTGTAATTTTTAAGCAATACATACGAGAGTTATAACTTTGCTTTCTATATTTCTGCCAGTAGGCTAATTCCATATTTTGTACTCCTACAATGCAAACGAAATTTCGCGCGGCTAGTAAAAACCCATCAATGACGGATGGGTACATCAGCTAGTAAAGTTATATAGAATGATATTCTTCGGAATACTTTTTAACAATTCTTTTGCTAATACAAAATGTATTTTTCAAATTCGAGCGAAAATGCCGCCCCTAAAATTTGCCGCCATGACAGGGGTCCGATTTGTCCGGCCTAGGGCCGCCCCTGAAGTTAGACACTGATATTTTAATGGTTCCAGTTAGATAATATCACTTTGATTGCTATAATTTTACACTTATTTTTAAGACATTAAATTAAAAACTGCTATTGCACAATAACTGAAGGACTTTATATAACTGAAAATCTACAGCCCCCTTTATATATACAAGCGACAAGCATCTCACTTTTAATATATAGAATTAAAGAGATGAGTTTACTTTTAATGTAATTAGTTTCACAGATTTTACATCATGCATGCATATATCTGTATTTAGAAATATCACAGCTAATCATCTATATAGAGTACTGTCTCTTTGTATTAGTAACTATAAGTCTGCGAATATATGCTCACTGTAAAGTAATTAAAAAACTTTGTAAAAAACACACATAAGAAGTAAAAGGAAAGAGGATACGCGTTTCGTTCAAAAATTGTTTTGAACTTCTTCAGTCCAAGCCCTTCGACGTAAAGAACACAGGGAACTGAAAAGGGGAACTTTTTTTTTTTTTTCTCTTTTCAGTTCCCTGTGTTCTTTACGTCGAAGGGCTTGGACTGAAGAAGTTCAAAACAATTTTTGAACGAAACGCGTATCCTCTTTCCTTTTACTTCTTATGTGTGTTTTTTACAAAGTTTTTTAATTACTTTATCGTTTAACACCAGTATTTTGAGTGTTTTTTCATATGCTCACTGTATTATACTGCATTAAGGTACAATTAACCTAGAAAATTTCTACATTCGATTCTATTTCCTAGTTGTAATTGGACCTACTATAAACATGTGTCCTTAATGGGAATTCTTGTTTGGAGAGGTTGGGGTTTGGTTGCTGGCTTGATTCTATAGGAAAAATTGTAAAATATATATTTAAAAAAAAAGGGGGGGGGTCGGTAAATTCTGGCTTCTAATTAGTACATGTTTATTTTTTTCTCTCTCTCTCTCAAAAAAAAAAAGATAATATATGAGTTTAAATTTGAACTTGTCTATTGTAAAAATAAATAAATAAATAGATAAAAAAATGAACTAATGATCACGGGTGCTCTTCAAATGCTCTTCCATAAATTAATATAATCTTCAACATATCTCTAGGCATGTAACGCAAATAGTGAGCTTTAGGAGTAGTTAGATGTATTCCTATTAAAATATAAACCCAATCTATTTCTTGCTGCTATTCTTTTTAACATTACTGATATTGCTAGTAGTATATTTCACTCCTAAATTATTTATTAATTTTTAATTTTTACTTTTTGTTCAACTTTTAACCTCGTACGTATTCAGAAAACTGTTTTTAAAAGAAAATTGTCTTCTCTATCCGATGATACAAATGCCGTTTTGCTGCGAGCGTAATTTCCGCCGTTATTATGAATTAGGTGCGAAAAAATGCCAAAAATCGCATAAAAAAATAAAATAAAGTAAATCTAGGTCGAAGTTTGAAAAAATCGCTTCGAGGTGCACAACTTCATGTTTAGATCTTCACGAGTACCAAATTTGGTATTTCTAGGTATAGCCGTTTGTCCGTAACGTCGCCGATACACAGACATCTTTTATAATAAGTAGATAAGATGTACTATATATTTATATTTATAAAGGGTCAATCTAAAATCTTGGACAAAACTTTAAGGGGTGATAGGGCACATAATAAGGAATCAGAATCCCATAGCATGGTCGGAAAGTGCACTGTTGTTTCATCACTTTTTCCAAAGTGATTATTAACAGCTACATGAAGACGCTGTTGCGGACCCCACATTGCTATGTGATTATCCACATTGCTATGTGTTGATCCTTATTATGTGCCCTATCACCTCTTAAAGTTTTGTCCAAGAGTTTAGATTCACCCTATATATATATATATATATATATATATATATTCATATATTCATCTATTTTCAGCAGTAGGAAAAGGAAGTTTTATTCTTCAGATTATACAGAAGAAGACATGAACAATCCAGAAACGGCAAAGGGCTTTTATAAAACAGTTCGAGCAGAAATTGAATCCCTAAAACGAAATAAAGAGAAGCTAAGGTCGATGAATAGAAGACTTAAAAAAAAGGTATCTGACCTAAATGAGCTACTGGAGGTTTGTCATGGTAAAAAACTTCTTAGTGCATCTGCATCAGAAATTTTGAAGGTAATTACAATAATGCTTTTCTAATGTCTGAAATTATAATTTTTATATTGTTGTAACTTTAAAAACTATTATTTAGTTAGTTTTTTACTTATTTCGTTGTTAATATATATTTTATTATTTTAATTTTTCATTCAGTTCTCGATGAACCCAACAACAGAAGCGTTGTTTGAAAGAATGTTGAAGCAACCAAGAAAACAGCCATACCCAACAGAACTTCAAAGCTTCGCTGAAACCCTCCATTTTTATTCGAGCAGAGCGTATGAGTTCGTGAGGCAAACATTCAACAATATTTTGCCTCATCCTCGAACTCTACGAATCTGTGCTTCCAGCATAAATGGAGAGCCAGGAATTACAATGGAATCACTAAATATTTTGAAAGAGCGTGCTAAAAATGCTAATAAAACATTGGTTTGCGCACTAATGTTAGACGAAATGTCTATACGGAGGCATTTGGAGCTACGAAACGGAAAAGTGTATGGGTATGTTGATTATGGTACCTGTTTAGATAATGACAATTTACCCGAGGCTAGGGATGCTCTTGTTTTTCTACTAAATTGCATAAATGAACGGTGGAAATTGCCAATTGCATATTTCATTATCAATGGCTTAAACGGTCAAGAGAAAGCAAACGTTTTGCAGTTGGTTTTGAAAGCTATTCATGAGACAGGTAATATAGTCGCCAATGTAACGTTTGATGGTTTATCATCAAATATTTTAATGGCAGAAACATTGGGAGCGAAATTAACCTGTCCTGTTTCCGACATGCAAACCTGGTTTCCTCATCCACTAACTAATGACCCTGTGTATATTTTCTATGATGCCTGCCACATGTTGAAATTAATCCGAAATGCATTTGGCACTAAAGACCTAATAGACGGCGATAACAAAAATATTTCGTGGCGGCACATAGAAAACTTAGTTAATTTCCAACAAGACGAAGGTTTGCATGCCGGAAACAAGTTGAACAGGTCTCATCTGATGTGGAAAGACCAAAAAATGAAAGTTAAATTAGCAGCTCAAACGCTGAGTAATAGTGTGGCTGTCGCTTTAAATTATTTGAATATGGCAGCCAATATTCCTTTGTTTGCTAATTCTGAAGCGACTGCTAAATTTATTGCCACCGTTAATGACTTATTTGATGTCTTAAACAGTCGTAACAGATTAGCAAAGGGATTCAAGGCTGCATTTTCTGAAAAAAATGAAGAACAATTTAAAAATTTCTTCATTTACGCAGAAAATTATATTCGAAATTTAAAGGTAGACAGCCACACTTTTATAACATCAAGCGCGCGAAAAACGGGATTTATCGGAATGCTGATTTCGATAAAAAGCCTGACGGAAATTTTCGACAAGTATGTAAAGGAAGAAAAAAAATTGAAATTCATATTGTCCTATAAATTCAGTCAGGATCACATTGAAACTTTTTTTAGCGCTGTCAGAAGTCGCGGGGGGTTTAACAATAATCCTTCCGCATTTCAATTTAGAAACACATACAGGCGTTTGTTGCTGCACGCAAATGTGAAAGGCTCCAAGTATGCAAATTGTGTAGCATTGGACGATACAGAACTCTTAAGATGTCCCCGTCGATGTTCTGATTTTAATGAAGTTGAAGTCAATTCAACTAATGATGAAATATTTGAGGAAATTTCTCATTTTTCCTCATTTGAAATTCTGAATGACTATGTATCAGACGTCGTCGGGTACATTGCTGGGTTTGTAGTAAGAAGTTTGAAACGCAACATCAAATGTGAAGACTGTCTGTCTGCATTAACCAGCGAATGTTGGATATCAGCACTGCAGGCAGCAAAAAACTATGTCCCAGATCCTACTAAAGGATTGATTTCTGCATCAGCTGATGTTATACGTATTTGCAAGATATGCGAACAGGTCTTCAGAGAAGAAACTAAAATTAACGAAATAAAAAGGCCTAACCTGTTAAATTTTTTAGTAACGCAAGTAATCAAAATTATCAGAATCAGAGACCTGTTCAAGCAGATTGATAATCATAATTTAGAAACCGATCCACTTAACAATCATTTAAACCAACTAATTAAATTAATTGCAAAAAAATATTTTGAAATAAGAATACACCATAAAGCCAAATTATTGAATAATAATATGAACGTAAATTACATTCGAAGAAAGCTAACTAAAATTATTTTATTCAAAAATCAATAGTTAATTTTACTTAATAATATTTTTTCTTAACGACTAATCTCTAAATGTATCCATTTATTAATCAAAATTTTAAAAAAAAACCTTGATTATTTTCAATCTGCTGAAAAATACCAACTTCAGTTTGGAGCCTATTCATTTTCATTTTTGGATTTCCACATCAGTTCATTTCAAAAGTTCACCCTCCCAAAAAAGTATTCAAGTGTAAACGAAATTTCCTATTTGTGCTTCCGAATGTTGAATCAGTTTTTAAAAAAATACCCAATTCGACAGAAATATGAATATAATAATTTAAGCAAAACCATTTTCTGATAAAGGATTTTTAAAAAGGAAGATTTGACTTTTAGTCGAATACTTCTTTGAGAAAGTGTACATAGACATAACGTTAATATCTACTGCATCAAAACAGTTATCATATATACTCATATATTCCTGTTGACAGAATGGCTTTTCTGAGTAACTTTTGTAAGTTAGCTTTTCTTTGAATATGTTTATGTGCTTCATTTTTTTCTTTCTATTTTTTTTATTTTCTGGCTTTTCATTGGGTGTTTAGAATTAGAATTAGAATTTATTTTAAATTGTGGGATTAAAAGTAAGATAATACTCCCAAAGAAATGGTCATAAAAACCCTTTTTTTCCCCCCTTTCTTTCGTTATTCAGAAATTTTGACTCCTCGTAATTTGCGAGCATAAATTTCAAATGCTAATTTAATGTTGATGTAAAAGAAACAAAGTATTTTCAGATTTTTAGAGTAGCGCAGATTATTTTCTTTATTTTAATTTGCGTGAAAATTTTCAAGTAAACTGTGTAGATGTATTATGTTGTAGATCTTTTTTTCTTTAGAACTTCTTAATCTTTTTGGAGCCAAGGTGGTAAAAGTTTAATTTTGGAATGGTTGCCCGGAGTTGTTAGAGAGTCAATGAATCAATGAGTCAGGGATCAGTGTAACTATCCCTTTTAGGATTTATCGACCACTTGAGAAGCCTGAACAATAATTATTAGGATATAGATAACATTTTGTGTGCGCTGATATATTATTAAAATGATCGCTGAATTTCGAAATCAGTTTACCCCTTCAAAATTCATAGATATAAGTATATATGATACTCCCATTTGAAATTCTTACATGGTCATTAAATACTAAACAGTTGTATTTTCTTTCATATCATTAATATGTTGCAATAGTTCGATTACTTTTATTTTGTATACATCATAAAACAGACTAAATACTGAAATAATACTGGTACCAAATTTGAATGAAGTATAACCGATAGTTTAATACAGTATCAGTTTAATATGGTTGCAGTTAACCAGATAAGAGAAAATTGGTATCTGCAATTACTCTTCATTCGTTACACTGGTTACATCCCAGCACATTTCCGTTTCACATTTTCCAATGATACTGTAAAAAGGCACTTCTCGGGAAGAAATAAAAAACTGAATTTAACATTATGGATGCTTTTAATTTATGAATGTAATTGTGTTCTTTATAAATTATGAAATGTATGTATGCAATTCTGTGTGTAATTTTGTTGTAAAAATGTGAAAATAATATAATAAACACGTACAGATACGAGAAAAAAAAAGGCGTAAATATTTGTTTCTAATTACTTTTACGTGATTTCTGACAGATAACATTTTTTTTTTTAAATATAACAATTTGTAAAACAAATTCTGTATATTATATGGTTTAATAAATTGTATTCCAAGCCATGTTCATCAGATAATATGCGTTATGTTTTCTCATATACATTTCTATAGATTTGCAAAAAGGGGTGAGAGTCATAGAAGGATTAAGGATGAAAAGAGTGGGTCTTTTCAGTTTTTATTCAATTGAAAATCTCAATTACTTCTGTGCTTATTGACACCAATTTGTGCAATTGTTTAAATTACAACCTAAAATGCGCCCCTGTGGTGAAGTGAAACAGCAGTAAAATATAATTTTGAGACGGTTCCCATGGGAAGACCACACAAGTGGACCGTAAATTAGAAGAGGCGCCAGGCAATGGACAGTCTGGACACTATAGCACAATGAACTGTCAACGTTAAAATATTTATGGCCGAAAATGATATGCAAATTTGGCGGGTATATTCCCGAATGATCCACCTACATGTCTGGGATTCGACGAGAGGATGCATTAATTCCCCGATACGAACAAATCAGAAACTCCAGCCAATGATGTAAGAGGGGGTAAGAAAAGAGGAAACAACCCCGTGGGAGAAGAAAAAAAAGAACAGAACGAGTGTGCTAGAAAAAAAGAAGCAGAAGAGAGTTTGAAAAAGGTGTGAACGGACTTAAAAAATCAGTGTGTGCTTCGAATCAATATGATCAAGTTGTGTTCAAAAGAAACATGGAATCAGAGGCCAGATGATGGCTTAAGAGAAAGACAGCGGTTCCAAGAGGGCACGCGTCGATCGTGTCTTGTGTAAAGACGGCTACCTCATCAGAATGGTGAATATTCCCAGTAATCTATTTATTATTTGCGTCTCAAAACTTTTGTGGATACCCCTTATCCTCCAAAACCACATCTCCCCCAGACATATTTAAGTTTAAAATTATGTCAATATCGTCTGTTAATTAATATTAGTGGAATGACTAAGAATAAATGGTATTTAGTTGCAATTCATAGAGTCTTTAGTTTTTTTTTAGTGTTTTGGTGTATGTCAATCATTTTTCCATTTTTTCAGCGTAATACTAGGAGTACTTGCCAGGCAGGTTATGCGCGGCATAATACCACTAGTAACGCTTAACATTGGGGATGAAGAATATGCTGCACTCATTGATTCAGGAGCAGGAATTAGTTTAATAAATAACGAAATATTTGAAGGAATAAAAAGTAAAATAAAAATAAACTTTATTTCCAGACAGGTAACAATAAAATCTGTGACACAACAAACTGTACCTTTTCTAAAAGCCGTGAAGTTTTCATTTAAAATAGGGCATAAAAAATGCAATAACACCTTTTTCGTGGCAAACTTCACAATGAACCCACAATACCCAATCATACTAGGTTACGACTTCATGATTAATAATAAAGTAATTTTAAATACGAAACAAAATAGCATAACAATAAATAATGAAGAAATTCCAATTAATAAATCAGAGACCAAAAATACGGAGCTAAGGGAAGAAAATGATAAGACGGAGGAGATTAATAATTGCATTCGAATAGCACGGAAAGTACTGATTCCACCCGCGGACACAAAAATAGTAAATTTAAAAACAGATCGACCTATTGAAAAGCAACAAAATGAAAGCAACATTCAAGTGATACCCAAATTCCAAAAGGAACAGATATGCATCATCCAACAAAAAACAGATAAGTCGTTACAAATGATTTTCGAAAATAACACCAACACCACGAAACATTTACAAAAAAACATGAAAGTCGCGAAAATCATAGAACCGCAGAACGTTCGGCAGATACGGGAGTCATCACAAGGTACAGAAGTAGGAATGAATCCCCTGTCTGAGCAACAAAAAAAAAAAAAAAAAAAAAAATAATAATAATAATAATAATAATAAATAAATAAAAAAAAAAAAAAAAGGGAAGGGAGAAGAGTATTTTTTATGATATGCAGATAAATATATATATGTGTAACAAGTAATAGACACACAGGATATTGTATGTTATTCTTAATATATATATATCCATCTCTAATAATATAAATATGGTACATGTTGGTACAGAATGTGTGATTAAACATAATAATGTGTGTACAATCCCATTGGTGTACAATATATTATTTTGAAGAAATTGAGAAACAAGATACAAAGGTAACTCATTAATGTTATTAATGCAAAGTGGTTCGGAAACATTATCGATACTGCCAGATTTAACAAAATCTGACAAAACAAAGCCGCAAAGGAGAACGAAAATGTTCACGTGAAACCACAAAATGCTTGAGACACAACGGGAGAACAAATGTATCACAACTGAGACTTTTGCCGTGTGTAGCTACGCGTGACGGACTATATGGACTAAACTCCAACTACTACACGGTAGAACGTAGCACATAATTTGCTACGTATGATGGACTATATCGCATGGACTATACAGGACAAGTGCCAAATTTTAAAACGTAGCACATGTGTAGCTACGTGTAACGAACTAGTAACTGTGGACATTGAATATTTTTTTTCTTGTTTTTTTTATGTACACGGGGGAGAGATGTGGTGAAGTGAAACAGCAGTAAAATATAATTTTGAGACGGTTCCCATGGGAAGACCACACAAGTGGACCGTAAATTAGAAGAGGCGCCAGGCAATGGACAGTCTGGACACTATAGCACAATGAACTGTCAACGTTAAAATATTTATGGCCGAAAATGATATGCAAATTTGGCGGGGTATATTCCCGAATGATCCACCTACATGTCTGGGATTCGACGAGAGGATGCATTAATTCCCCGATACGAACAAATCAGAAACTCCAGCCAATGATGTAAGAGGGGGTAAGAAAAGAGGAAACAACCCCGTGGGAGAAGAAAAAAAAGAACAGAACGAGTGTGCTAGAAAAAAAGAAGCAGAAGAGAGTTTGAAAAAGGTGTGAACGGACTTAAAAAATCAGTGTGTGCTTCGAATCAATATGATCAAGCTGTGTTCAAAAGAAACATGGAATCAGAGGCCAGATGATGGCTTAAGAGAAAGACAGCGGTTCCAAGAGGGCACGCGTCGATCGTGTCTTGTGTAAAGACGGCTACCTCATCAGAATGGTGAATATTCCCAGTAATCTATTTATTATTTGCGTCTCAAAACTTTTGTGGATACCCCTTATCCTCCAAAACCACATCTCCCCCAGACATATTTAAGTTTAAAATTATGTCAATATCGTCTGTTAATTAATATTAGTGGAATGACTAAGAATAAATGGTATTTAGTTGCAATTCATAGAGTCTTTAGTTTTTTTTTAGTGTTTTGGTGTATGTCAATCATTTTTCCATTTTTTCAGCGTAATACTAGGAGTACTTGCCAGGCAGGTTATGCGCGGCATAATACCACTAGTAACGCTTAACATTGGGGATGAAGAATATGCTGCACTCATTGATTCAGGAGCAGGAATTAGTTTAATAAATAACGAAATATTTGAAGGAATAAAAAGTAAAATAAAAATAAACTTTATTTCCAGACAGGTAACAATAAAATCTGTGACACAACAAACTGTACCTTTTCTAAAAGCCGTGAAGTTTTCATTTAAAATAGGGCATAAAAAATGCAATAACACCTTTTTCGTGGCAAACTTCACAATGAACCCACAATACCCAATCATACTAGGTTACGACTTCATGATTAATAATAAAGTAATTTTAAATACGAAACAAAATAGCATAACAATAAATAATGAAGAAATTCCAATTAATAAATCAGAGACCAAAAATACGGAGCTAAGGGAAGAAAATGATAAGACGGAGGAGATTAATAATTGCATTCGAATAGCACGGAAAGTACTGATTCCACCCGCGGACACAAAAATAGTAAATTTAAAAACAGATCGACCTATTGAAAAGCAACAAAATGAAAGCAACATTCAAGTGATACCCAAATTCCAAAAGGAACAGATATGCATCATCCAACAAAAAACAGATAAGTCGTTATAAATGATTTTCGAAAATAACACCAACACCACGAAACATTTACAAAAAAACATGAAAGTCGCGAAAATCATAGAACCGCAGAACGTTCGGCAGATACGGGAGTCATCACAAGGTACAGAAGTAGGAATGAATCCCCTGTCTGAGCAACAAAAAAAAAAAAAAAAAAAAATAATAATAATAATAATAATAATAATAAATAAATAAATAAATAAAAAAAAAAAGGGAAGGGAGAAGAGTATTTTTTATGATATGCAGATAAATATATATATGTGTAACAAGTAATAGACACACAGGATATTGTATGTTATTCTTAATATATATATATCCATCTCTAATAATATAAATATGGTACATGTTGGTACAGAATGTGTGATTAAACATAATAATGTGTGTACAATCCCATTGGTGTACAATATATTATTTTGAAGAAATTGAGAAACAAGATACAAAGGTAACTCATTAATGTTATTAATGCAAAGTGGTTCGGAAACATTATCGATACTGCCAGATTTAACAAAATCTGACAAAACAAAGCCGCAAAGGAGAACGAAAATGTTCACGTGAAACCACAAAATGCTTGAGACACAACGGGAGAACAAATGTATCACAACTGAGACTTTTGCCGTGTGTAGCTACGCGTGACGGACTATATGGACTAAACTCCAACTACTACACGGTAGAACGTAGCACATAATTTGCTACGTATGATGGACTATATCGCATGGACTATACAGGACAAGTGCCAAATTTTAAAACGTAGCACATGTGTAGCTACGTGTAACGAACTAGTAACTGTGGACATTGAATATTTTTTTTTCTTGTTTTTTTTATGTACACGGGGGAGAGATGTGGTGAAGTGAAACAGCAGTAAAATATAATTTTGAGACGGTTCCCATGGGAAGACCACACAAGTGGACCGTAAATTAGAAGAGGCGCCAGGCAATGGACAGTCTGGACACTATAGCACAATGAACTGTCAACGTTAAAATATTTATGGCCGAAAATATTTATGGCCGAAAATGATATGCAAATTTGGCGGGGTATATTCCCGAATGATCCACCTACATGTCTGGTATTCGACGAGAGGATGCATTAATTCCCCGATACGAACAAATCAGAAACTCCAGCCAATGATGTAAGAGGGGGTAAGAAAAGAGGAAACAACCCCGTGGGAGAAGAAAAAAAAGAACAGAACGAGTGTGCTAGAAAAAAAGAAGCAGAAGAGAGTTTGAAAAAGGTGTGAACGGACTTAAAAAATCAGTGTGTGCTTCGAATCAATATGATCAAGTTGTGTTCAAAAGAAACATGGAATCAGAGGCCAGATGATGGCTTAAGAGAAAGACAGCGGTTCCAAGAGGGCACGCGTCGATCGTGTCTTGTGTAAAGACGGCTACCTCATCAGAATGGTGAATATTCCCAGTAATCTATTTATTATTTGCGTCTCAAAACTTTTGTGGATACCCCTTATCCTCCAAAACCACATCTCCCCCAGACATATTTAAGTTTAAAATTATGTCAATATCGTCTGTTAATTAATATTAGTGGAATGACTAAGAATAAATGGTATTTAGTTGCAATTCATAGAGTCTTTAGTTTTTTTTTAGTGTTTTGGTGTATGTCAATCATTTTTCCATTTTTTCAGCGTAATACTAGGAGTACTTGCCAGGCAGGTTATGCGCGGCATAATACCACTATACGATCATCTTCGGCTTTAGTTTTCCTCAAATTTTAACCAAAATCAAATATTCCACCACACCCCCCTCTCTCTATTCTAAACTGTAGTTTTCTAAAATGTGTTGTCAAATTTCGTCGATTTATGCTTGCTATTAGCTGATTTTTGTTGAGTGAGATTTTATTAAATCTCATGAATGTTAAATAAACGCTTGATTTCTTTTTTGTAATAATATTTTGCATGACAAACATTCTTTAATAATATTTTACTCTCCAACCGAATAAGGAGGGGGTGCAGAATTTTGGAAAGGAATGTAAAGATCAATTTACGCGCACCCCAGTAAAATATTTAAAAGTGATTATGAATGTACATACATAAAAATTATAACTTCGCTTTCTTTACTTTGGCAACATACTACATCCATTCTGTGTACTCCTACCATGCTGACGAAAGTTCTTACTTTTTGGAAATTTGCATTTGGAAATTTTGGAAATTTGCCGTCAAGGACGGGTACTTCAGCTAGTAATGAAATAAAATAAGTTTTACAATCATATAGTATGTACAATTTATTTAATGAAAATTTTAAAAATTAAAAAGCGTCGTAAACAAGAAAGTGGAATATTTCAAAATTAAAATTTTAAAAATTATGGCTTAATTATGTTTAAAAAAGGCAGATTTGTAAGATAAATTAAACTGCTCAAGTTAGCGCGCCTTACAAATACAATCCTGAAAAACTAAGTTATAAATAAATGAGTTCTTATTTAGTACAAATTAAACTTAGGTTACTGAAACTTATGCTAAAAACAGTAAGGTAACTTTAAACCGTGCTTACTCAAAAATAATTTTTCATAAACTGTCTATAACAACCAAATTTCTCTGTATGTGTCTTATTTTAATGAAACTTTCCAAGTTGTAACTGGTGTTAATATAAATGGATTCATATTAAACCTGGACGAGAAAAACGTTTAAAATGTTTACAACCGTATGTATTAATATACATATGTAATCATGATCTTTTAAATTACAATTTGAAACCAAACAAAAAAAAATACTAGATATGTACTTATTTTTAAAAGAAATCCTTCATTCTGTAAAAAATATATTTCACTTCATTTGCAATTTTAAGTATATTTAACTATAAGTATACATGCATTTTAAATTTGATTTTTCCTGCGCATAGGGAAATGCTCCATTTAAAAAAAAAAAAAAAAAAAAAAAACCAGTCAAATTTTTACTTTTCCTGAAAAATCTATGAAAGAAATTGAGTCTTATCTCAAGATCTGAAATGTGTCACAGTGTATCACTATAGAAAAAAAAAAATAATAATCATGCTACTACTATTAATTTGATCCAAAAAGTATAAAACCGCAAATGTCTAAAATACATGTATATTTCTTTCTTCATCCCTCTAATCCCATGCACTTTTTGCGGCGAAGAGCGCTTTTCTAGTCCTTTAGTGATAAATGAATCCATACTCCGTGACAGCTGTCTATACGCGACCCGAAGGGAGATCTGGAAAACGGAAAACGCCCACCAGTAGGAAATCTGTCCCTCCTTCCGTCCATCCTCCCGTACGTGTTGCGGTCGGAATCTCCATACTCATTTCTCTTCTACGTCCCTATCCTAGTTCTATGGGGGGGGGGTTATGGGGGTCATAACCCCCCCATGGGGAATTTTTTGCCATACAAAATGTATATTCTTCACTACATTATCACACACGCGTATACATATATATGAGTTTTAGTAGTCGTAACCCCCCCCCCCAATCAAAAATTTCTGGCTACGCCCCTGCAATTGGCTATAGTTTGCCAGCACATTTTCCGAAAAAATAATTTTGGCACGAACGTCTATCAGGATAATATGCAACTACCAGAATTCCAATACATTAATGTCTATAGACATCTTCAAATAGTGACGTAGCCAGAAATTTTTCATGGGAGGGGTTACTATTGTAACTCACATATATGTATACATGTGTGTGGTGAGGGAGTGAAGAATATACATTTTGTATTGCAAAAATTTCAGGGTGTGTGTGTTGTGATCCCTTATTACCCCCCCCCCTCCCCTGGCTACGCCACTGTCTTCAATATATTATGTCTGTAGTCGTTCATTGTTTGGTCCATGCACAGAATCTCGTTATTTGTCATCCACCGTGTTGAGTTTTGCCAAAATATCGCTAATTTAACACCAAAAAAAAAACTATGCATTTTGCATGACTCTAAAACTTTTAGCCGTAGAATGTTGAAATTTTGTATTTAGAACTATTGTAACATCTAACTGTGCTTTTGATTGCTGTGGACTGAGTAATTTATTTACAGGGTCACCCAAAAGACTTAAAATATATTAAGGGTCTATAGATACCTTCATTTCATTAAAAATCTGTGATGAATAACTGTTACAGCTGTGACTGAAATCTCGCTATCGCAAGCTTATTGGCTTTTGTCAAAATATTGCCCAATTAAGTGAAACAAATCTTTAAAATTGAACTCAGCTTGGCGGTAAACTTTAGAATTGCAGTATTTTGTCTCTTTCAAATGAAATAAGTTTAGATGAAGTGCCCCGAAAATATTTCTGGTTTAATAGAGGTACAAGGAAGTCATGTGGTGTCCATATCAGATTTATTAGTTCAATGATTTGATTAAAAAAAACAATCATAATAAAAGGAGTAGTATATAGAGTTTTACAGTTATATTCTTCCATGATGATTGTATGTAAGAGATTTTTTTTTCAACATCGTAAATTACAGTGTTACTTGAAAATATGTTTTCACATAATTCACACAGGAACCAGACTACATGCAAGCGATAGATATTAAAAAAATCAGATGTCAGTCAGCCAGTTTAAATTACTTTAGAAGTTATTTACAAAAAAATTGAAAGAAAAAAAAACATCATATTTGACTGCATAAAATGATTTAGGTTCTTGAATCTAAACAGCAGGTAAGAACAGTATTCATAGAAAAATTGCTACTGGCGTATTATCCCGGCACTCAAACAAGACAGGCGATTTCTCGCCAAGATAAATGCCAATCACATGAAATTATTAATGGTTTCAAATACGATTGGCAACAGTTTCCAGCACATTTGAT
>JAWZYV010000670.1:0-18251 GCA_038373885.1 Cheiracanthium punctorium | reverse complement strand
AAAACATATTTTTATACCGGTGTTTTTAATAAGTATGTACGTTCCAAACCACTAAACATTTATTTTTGAAATAAATAAAACACGTTTCCTATACATGGGTATCTCCTATACACAAACTCCTATACATGGGTCTCTAGCGAACGTTCCATTAAACCGATCGAGATGAGATTTGAGGTATAGTTAATCCGAAGTATGAGCTCGGAATTCTATTAACGGCAAAGTGACGGTTAGGGGTCATAAATGCAGGAACTTGAAATTGTCCCATTGGAATGCCTTATTTTTCGCGTCGCAAAGTGCTCATCGGGGAAGAAAATCTTAATGAGCATTGGAATTAGCGCGTCTTTTTCTTGTATATGTAGAATATGTCTTCTCACAGCATTACCTTCTTCTATATTACATGTACCACTCTAATTCTCTTAAAGGTTTTCGCTTTGCTTTTTTCCGACGGGAAAAATTGTTCATTTCCATTCAAACTCCAGTTTCTGTAAAGGAGACCGACGCACATTTGAGAAAGCAATTTTTCAGATTTTTTTATGACAATCGATTCAAGTGACACCGCAAATAATAAAATAGGTTATAATAATCGGCCAACTATAGGTAAACCGATCCGAAAGAAAATATTAAGTGAAAAGAAAATCTTAGTGAGAATTGGAATTATACGGCTCTCGGAAGAAAAATACGCACTATGTACAATCTGTCTTCTCACAACATTACCTTCTTCTGTATTGCATGTACCGCTCTAATGCTCTTAAAGGTTTTCGCTTTGCTTTTTGCTTGACAGGAAAAATTGTTCATAAACTCCAGTGTCTGTAAAGGAGACGATCGCACATTAGGACAAAGCGATTTTTCAGTCTTATATCGATTTTTATTTAAAACAAAAACCGCAAATAAAGGTCATAATAATCGGTGAACTATAGGTAAACCGAGCTTTCATGTTCTGGAGTAGCATAGATCGTTTTCTTAGGTCCTGGTAAGAGAGGAATCCAACGAAGAAAGGGCGTAAAAAGTGTAAAAGTATCATTGCAACTGATACCCCTGAAAAACAAACTTTAGGAGAAGAAAACACTAAAACTAGAAAAATAAATTTAAAAATATGGAATTGGAAAAAACAATGTAGGCAACAAGATGACCTAACTGATGAAGAAACTACATAATATAATTCACCAGACCACGTTGAGATGTGTGTAAATTTACCTTCACGTTTGAGAGTGCTATCTAGTTAGAGCTGGATTGTGAGCCACTTGAAGGTGACTTTGTTCTCGTAGAATTTGGCGAGAAACAGAAATATTTACACGTGGGGAAAGTTATAAAGGAAGCTGTGCTAACGATGGACACTTTGGCATTAGCTTACCAAATATAGCACCCGTTCCGAATAAAGATATTAAATTATTGTTACAGATTCTCTGAAAAGAAATGGTACAGAGCGAAATCAATCATTTTAGCAATTTGAATTTAACTTTTTTAATTTACATGTGTCATGAAACTTTAATATTTTGTTCAGTAGGATTTAATTTTGATATTAAACATTGAGCATACGATGCCTTATAGTGCCCGATACTTTGGGTGCAATGAGAGAAAATGTTATGTTCCCTTTTTCTATTTTATTTCAGAAACTTTAAATGATAATGGATTTTTTTTCTCAGAAGATTTTATACTCGCTTTTTATTACAAATCTATATTAATTCTTCTTCTAGTATCGAAGTTTCCTAATTTCTTGAATTTTATATTTTTCTTTTCACTTTGCCCGGTCTCCCTTGACAATAACTGTAACCGTGATTGTAACGTTCTCTGCACAGGGCACCCCCTCTGTGCAGATGCCATCGTGTAGACTTTACATAACACAAATCATGTAATCGTAGAGTGATCAATCACTTAATTGTCGTTTACTCTGTCCCGAATTCATACCTCTGAATAACTACATGTGAAGTCTCATCTCGATCGGTCGAAGAATATAGCTGCTACGAAGAGTATTTCGGCTAAATATTTTATAATCGCTCGTTTTACTTGTTACTCAGTTGTATTTGCTACAGGATTAAAAAATATGCACATCTTATTACTCTCCCCAACATTTTGTGACAAACGTAAATGCTCCCAAATTATCAGTATGATTGTGATATAAAATCCTCGTATTTACTTTAAAAAAAAAGTAAATAAAAACTTTAAAAATTCTTTTTAAGAATAACACCACTACAACATTATCTGGCTTGTGTTGGCTGGCAATAAAGAAGAAAATACAGAAATTATATTTCTTCAATGCAAATGAACAGTTTAATTATAAAATTATTTTTATGTTCTCAATGTATAACTTACATTGTGCATATATACATTATACATGTACGGTTACATATTTATTTAATCTTAAAACTTATGATTGTTAGACTTTATGTTTATAGTTTAATTCAGTTTCGCCTTATATTTTCAATACACCGCCAAGTAATGAAAATTCACTATAGTATGTATCTCTTGGACAGCTTCAAACAATGATTACAAACAGAAGTTACCCTGAAAAGAACATCTGCTACAGAAAGATTTCCTAAAACTTTGACATTTTCGAATGCGACCAGCCCATGTGTCATTGATATAGAAATTAAGAAAATTAAGTAATTCAGGACACATTTATCTTAAACGGATCATACTGTTATCGAAGAATGTAGCACTTCTGTGAAGTATAAAATGAAATGTAGTATCTTTTTTTAACTATATAAATGTGAGAGAATATACATATTTAAACATTTTGATCAGATTTGTACTCTCGATGATTTCTATTGTTTTAATATTTGCCTATCCATCCCTCTATCTGTGCTCAAACTGTCCCATGTATTCTTCGATTCTCACAAAATGTATGCAAGTTAATTTTTAAGTACAGTATCCACTCATACATAATAAAAATAAATTTTAGATTTTTCCTGTTTGATATAAGGATTTTAAAAAATATGTATTTTTTCTTTGGTAAATAATCTCTTACTTTATATATTATTTATTTTCCAAGGGGTTCATTCACTTATTAGAACACAAAACAGGATGTGAAAGTTCAATAAAAACCCTATTTTTTAACGTGTTTTTTTAATTCATCAGTGAATAAATAAAATAATGTACAAATTTTACGTACTATCAAGGGCTAGAACAGGAAATTTGAAATACGGAAAAATAACCTTCTGAAATTGAAAAAGAATTTTAACAAATTAAGCAATTAATCCTATAATATTGTGCCTGGTTTGCATCATCATTTAATTTATTACAAATAAATAAATGACTAATATAATTTAAGAAAACTGAAGATAAAATTACCATTTTGAAAAATCGTAATTTTATTTTCATATTATAATAAAATATGAATTACAATTCATAAACCATAACATCTTTTTTATTATTTCATTGTAATTTTGGAGCACGGAAATTAAATAATGGTTTCATTCGGACCATCAACTACAAAAATGTCTAATAATATTGATCAAGACGACCTCTAAAGAACTGTACTGTACTGTTTTGCTTGTTATGATATTCAGTTTCCTAGTAGCGATCGTATTAGGGTTTGTTTTTCCCCCATTAAACATGGAGTGATCTGCTAATGGAGTCATAAGCTGAACTGTTTTTTTAGACTTTTTCTTATAGCCTATAAAATCGCAAGAGTCTACCTGAGCTGTTTATTAAACCAGGTGCCAACTACTAGACACAAAATGTTACTTCAGAAAATGGCATTGTTTTAGTGGTGGAATCCATTAATCTATGTATATCAGTTCACCTAATACATTATGAGGAACAAAATAATAGATTCAAAAATTCTTTTCTGCGGTACTGAAACGGGGGCCATCGCGATTCTACCAGGTCTGCTTGTGCACTCCGAAAGAGGCCTATGGAGGTTTCCAGGTTGGTTAGAATCGGTCGTTAGATACGTCATCTAAGTGCTGAAACCAATCAGTGAACATCCGTAGGCCTCTTTGGATGACTCATCGGAGTGTACAAGCAGGGCCGGTAGAATCACTAATGGCCTTTACTGAAATCATTCGGCTGCCCTGGTTTATTTTGGAACACGAAGTCTCTATTCAGTATTGACGACCATACCCTCACTTGTGCATTCCAGGTGTGCAAATGAGGTTTGCACTCCTTGAAAAACATACATCGTCTATTCAATTAACTTTCTAGACTCATTCAGTTTCATTTGATGAAGTAACCATAAGCCTAAGAATAAGGCTTTTAGACTATACAGGTTTGCATTTGTAAATCAATAACAAAAACTAATTACCAATGTCAGTTAATTTTAAAAGTAAATAAAACAGATGCATTTTTCACGATTTTAATACATTCAAGGATTTAAAATAAAGCAAATGTGTTGAAATGAAACTGTGTATACATTTTTAAATGATATGAAATATGATTAAAGCACGCGTTGTAATGTAGAAATTACCTCATTAGCATTTACATCTAATTGCTTTTTAATTATTCATATTTAATACTTTTTAGTCTTTTATAATTGCAAGATAATCGTAGCAGAAAAAACAGCCAATTACGTGCTAAAGCAAAATATCCTTTCGAATGCTTACCCAATCAATAGCGAATGATAAAGGCTAACATAAAAATCACAATGAACACATCAAGTAAACAAGCCAGTGAGAATCGGGTTTCTTTTTTAGCATTACTTGTTAGCTTTACATGAGTATTTATGCTGAATCCTAGTAGTTGTAACTGAACCTAATCTTATTGTTTCCGCCAGGTGTAACTAGCTTAGAAGCAAGCAACTTTCTTAGAAACTATTCCTAACACGGGCGAAATGTATTCACTCCATTTATTGTGGCATATTATTCGCTGATAAAGAAAAATGGCATTAAGCCTTTTAAACAGTTTCTACAGTCTATCTTTCATTTAAAATTATAAAATTATACGATGTTCTTACGATGTGGGTTTTCATTACAGTGGACATGCATATGGTGTCGATATGCGCCACATAGACAAAAAAAAAACGATGATCTTAAAACTATTATATCTTTCAATGTTTCATTAAGTATTACAATTAATTTAGGCACTTAACATTTATTTTTGTGCCTTTTGAACTTGAGTATTTTAAGAAACTTGCATATTTTCCTTTTTTTTTACCTGTATACGTCTTTAAATTTGTTTCCATACTGGGAGGCACTTCAGAAGTGAATGATTGCAAAATCGGTGGATACAGTTTGATGTTGCAGCTACATATCTGTCATCTACATCCATACTTTAACTACATCACTCGATAGCTAAAGAATCAAAGAATTCGTTTCGCTGAGTGAGGACAGTGACGCAACCTTCGCGGCAGAGAGAGAAGCGCCGCCATTTTAAGGTCGTTTCGCTGCGTCACATAATATGAGTTAAGAATAAATTTTCACTCGCAGAAGCTAGAACGTTCGTTTGCGTTTCAATTGTGAGCACTCATCAAGATGTATCGATTGCATGTGTGTGAAATAATAGAGATAAAATATATTAGTGTGAAATAGTCATAGTGAATATATATAGTGTCATGGTAAAAAATTAAAATAAATAATTCAAGTAATGTTATAGCACAGTAATTATTTGTCTACTTGATTTCTATTCTGAAGCCGATGATACTCACAAAAAACTTGCTCGTTACGTAGACGTATTCACGTTAAGCACACGGCCTTGTCCATAACGCAGCCGCAAACTTTTTTTAGTTTACGTTTATTTCTAGATGTCAGATTGAAAGTGTGCAACGACTATGCCAGAAACAAGAGGACGTTACACATTTATGTCTTGCAATATCCCTACAAACTTTTCATCACCGATTACACATGGGTATAACAATTATTTTTTTATTGCTTGTCTAGTATGAAACTGCTTCTGCTAGATACCATTTGGGAAACTTCAATTCAAGCTTATGCTCAGGGGGTGCTTCTACGTGTATGAGACTATGTGAAACCAACTGTCTCAGCTTTCACTACAAAACAATCAAATGTTTGATTAAAATAAATAAATAAATAAATATGCAGACGATCCTCAGACTACTGAAATAAAGTTAAGACACCTGTCAGCAGTTTATTTCTTCATCAATTAAATGCAAAATATTGCATAGGGTTTTTATACGTTTTTTTTTTTTTTTACTTCACGGTGTACACTGCTAACTGAAAATTCTGATTAGTGTTTGTAATATCACAATAGTGTACAAAAATTGTTAAAGGATACCTTAAAGTTAGCACAAAAATTAGCTTTTCGTCTAGATATTTTATTTAGTATAATTAGAAATTTGCACCACTTTTCAGCGAATGATTTTGAGTATATCTATGTATAAATCAGACCACTTGAGTTCTTTGAATCTTTTCTAAGTGTTTTTTGCTAAAATGCATCTAAGGAAATAGCAATGTACATTTTTATATCTAATGCAATTCTCATTTCTCTTACAAATTTTGAAGATCTGAAAATTCTTCAAGTCAGAAATGTTGGAAATTGGTCTTGCGTGAACTTCTAACACCTTAATGAGAAGAAAGTATAAAATTTGTTTATAAATATCTTCTTGCGTGCTTACTGAAATAAACTACAAAAGTTACTCAGTACAGCTTTCCAGGAAAGTAGAAAAGTTAGTATCGTCTATTGTTTCCCTTTAGCACATATTGTGTCTCTCTAAAGTGCTATTCGTATTTTATCTTATGTATCATAATAAAGTATTTTAATACAACAAAAACAAGATTTCTATCAAAGTACTAAATGTAAAACATACTAGATGTACTACTTTATTATAATTGAAAGAAGGAGATTATATTTGATTATTTATTTATTAATTTTTAGAGAAAATGAAACTCCCGAGTTATCGATACTGTGATAAAAAAGCATTTTGTTGATTTAACACTGTTTCTACTCAAATATTTTTAATTACTTTTTGTTGAATTTTTGTTTTTGTATATGAATAACGAGAAATTTGTATTTGAACAGTGTTTGGTATTCAAATTAAAATTACTTTTGAGAAGGGAAATGGATAAATGTATGTGATTATTTAATTAATGTGTTAAATAAAAATATTTTTGCAAAACAAATAGTATATAAAAGTAAATTGAACCGTCCGCCAGTTTCGGAAAATACAATATACCTTTTGAATCTACATAATGTTTATTCATATGTATGCTTTCATATGGTTGGTTTTATAAGGTTATTTCACCTAACCGTTTCATCACTATTTTTTCAAGGTATTTGTGATTAAAACAATTAAATAACTTCATATAAAACGTTCTTAACTATAACATATGCTACACGGATCATTTAGAATGATGTGCATGACTTTAAACTGAAGTGTTCTTTCTTCTTCAGAAGCAAAATATTCATGAACTTCCACGAAAAGAAATAATGTTATACTTTTCAAAAGTATATTTAAATAATTCTTTTATTAAGTTTATTTTTCTTATGTGTTTAATGCAAGGCCTTTTAATTTTATAGTCTATAACTCTTATTTTTTACTTCATTTATAAAACGTTAAAACCCCTAAGGTTCTATAGAAAATGCTAGTCTCATATCCAATTGAGTTATATTTGTGATTTTGAAAAAATATATATAATAGATGTATTTTCCATACAAACATAAAACAGCTAGATAGTGTTTACACTAAGTGCAAAATCCTTTAGTAGCACCAGGAAACAAAAAAATTAAAGAAATCACAAGTAACGAATCTTTTTTTCCACATTACCTCTTGATTTATTCTTTTATTGATGGTTATTCTCAGAGGAACGAGCCACAACCTGCGTCTGGGCAATTCTTTTTCCAGTCCGTCTTCACACATTTTTTTTATCCACACGCTGCGAATGTCCTAATTAGCAGATACTTTCGTGTTAACAACACCAGTGTGACATATTTTAGCACAATTTCATATGAAATTAAAAACAAAAAATGTTCCTATTTATGAAACAATTAATTACGTGTTTTCGCAGTTGTTTATATTTGTTTAACCCTTCAAATACTGAATTCAGAATATCCCATTGAATCTATATGTTTCATCTTGTTACAATTTGGCAATGAATGATAAATACTGATTAATGTAATAAAAAAGAAAATTACGAAAAAAATAATAATCATAAGCTTTATATTTAATGACTGGTTTTATAAACAGTTTACAGGTCTTTTTCAAAAGATTATAGTACCAACAAATCTGAAGGATTTAAGTAATACTTTGATCGACACAACTTTTAGAAAGTCTAATCCTTTAATCATAAAACAGGCGCCTTAAAATTCACTAATGCTCTTTTTTTGGTTGGGAGGAGCTTGACATGATTAGAAAGTGAGCGGAAAGCTGTCTATTTACAACAATTAAAACAAATTAGTCTACTTTATCAATTATTTAAAACATTTTAAACTAGTCAATCTATTCTAATAGAACATGCTATTGTGATGCAAGCTGATTCAATGAAGTATTTGGTAGTGATATTTCAAAGGAGTGGTTACAATGTATAGATTTTTTCTTTTTTTTAAATTTTAATTTAACGATACTTCTTAGTACCATCATTAGATAAAGTGTTAAGGAGATGAAAGAATCTGCTACCACCAACTGAAAATACAGATGTATAATTTCAGCTCTATAATGTCAATATGTTGAAAAGATCATGACAAATTAAAGTGTGGGGAACAGGTACGTCGGAGATAAGAGATAGGTAGAAAATTAGTTAAATAAACACTTGGGTGATAGCCAAAAAGCTTTCTAACACGCTGTTTTTCCTTCCGTTTGCTAAGCACTATCGAGTGCTCCTATCCACTTTTTTAAATGCAGGGCATTTTCTAGAATGCTCTACTTACTAATGAGATGACTGTGCTTCGTCTGAGAGAGAAATAGGCATTTGTTTTTGCTAAGTAAATAGTTTGCAACAGAAATGATATTCATGCATTGCGTTTGTTTAGAAAAACTTTCTTAACTCGCTCTCACAATTTGCAAGTGTTTCTTATCTCTTTCATCATCGTTTGGGAACGTCACAGACAGCAATTGTGCAATATGATTGGTGAATGCATTCAGAATCCTCGCTATGCCAGTCCCTCAACGCATTCATTCCAACAGAACACTTGTATGCGTGGATCAATCATTAAGGATAAATATCTCTAAAGTGTATATATATATATATATGTATATATAACAAAAATTACACACCAGAGGACTAATTAACGTATAAAGCTAACGAAAGTGCATACGTAAGACTGTATTTTACGATCACCGAATGTAAAAACCATTATAAAAATGATACATTTTTCTTAAAGATTTTTTATTACTAATACATTTTCTTATTTAATAAGTGCTCCTGTCTGATACTTTAAACAGAAAATAAATACTAAAAATAACTAAAAATTAGGCTAGAAATTAATCTAAAAAATGAACTAGAAAATAATTACTAATTTTATACTAAAAACCCACATGCACCTGGCAGTCTTAGATTTGACTTTATCCTCAAACATAATATATTTGTTAGATCTTCTACAAATGCCAATAAATTTTTTTCCGCTTATTCTTGAAGCTACACACATGGTATACAATGAAAGTTGACTGACAGCCATTTTCGACCGACATTTCCGCTAAACCGTTGTTGAGATCTCGACAAGAAAATATTTCCTCTCTTTTTTTTTCGCGTTGTCACGTCAAACTTCTTATTCATTTCCACAGCTTATTTTCCGCTATGATTTTTGAAGGATACCACTCAGATTTTCCTCTTGAATATGCTGTTTCTTCGAGTGAAGAATTCATTTACGCAAAAACAATAGACATGCATTATTTATAAAATATGATTGATGTAAAACTCAGAATTGTTTCAGCATAATTTTGATACAGAAAGATGTGCTTTGTCGACTTGTTACAAAATTCGAAAGACTAAAAACTAATGTTTGGTACACTCATCGTGGAAAAAGGCATAAAATGTGTAGTAGCATTTATTAATAATACAGTATATATTAATTTAAGAGTATATAATATTGTTACAAATCTCAAAATTTTGATGCAATGTAGAGTTTAATAATTTATTAGGTTCTAGACAAAATTACTAATGTCTAAAAATTTCGTAGACATGACAGTTTTCATTTTCATGAATTCAAAATCTTGAAAACAAAACAAACAAATGGTTCCTTAACAATTTGAGAATAAGTACTGTCCGAATGAAAGAAATAAAAAACGCTACAATATATTGTAAATACTTCAATTGGTTCAAAATGTGGCCATATCACGTGATGTAACTATACAGTGACAGTAAAATTACGAAACACAATTTTCCGTTCAGGCCTAGAAATTGAACGTGACTACATTTATTGAATATTTCCGAGTTCTGGTTAATATATAAAGGTTTGTTTGTTTGATATTTCTTTGTGTGAGGAATTCTATGTGAAATTCATCGTTTAAGGAAAAAATATATATCTAAATTTAAATTTACTGAATTTTTTTTTTTTTTTTTTTTTTTTTTACATTTTCAGACAATTTTCAGAAAACGCAAACGGTGCTTTGATTTTATCTTTTTTTTTTTTTTTTTGCTATTGATCTTTATGGTTAAAAATGAATGAACTAGGTTAAACCACTTTTTTAATCAGCTAGCATAATTCATTAATTTTAAATGTACATGCTTATCACTGTACATATTTGGGTAACCCAAAATTTCTTTGCAATATTAATGTAAATATATTTTCCAATAATGTGTACATTCTTTTGTCCATCTACAGGATTTTGTCTACGTACAGAAATAGCAATTGAATTTTTAAAATGCATATATGCATTTGGACACTTAATTTTTTTCGATGTTTAATTTATAACAATAATCATTAAACGAGGCAACATTTCTAATTTTTGTGACTAGCCAAATTCAGAACAACCCTTTAGTTTTTATTAAAAAATCACGGGAGATACTAACTGCTATCTCATAGATACTAACTGCTATCACATTAAAAAAGCAATAGATTATATATAAGTATTTTAAGCAAAGTGACATAAATAATATAAAAGCATTTCGTGTGAGAATATGAAAGAAATGAAAAAAAAAATACATTAAACGTCCTTCACAGTCTTTTATGGATACTTAGTAATAATTACGCAGGGAAGGGTTATTAGTACGCATTTTATGAGATATATTCAAGAACAAATGAGCTACAGTCCTGTGATATACACAAATAAGAGAACATCAAAGTTATACCTAAAACGCTTTGCATTCCTGGCGATATTCTAATGCAACCAGTAACAGTTTTAGTGCATATAAAGAAAATAAGTATGATAATATTTTTGTATCATAAACTCAATTATTTCCGTATGTGATTAGGTAAAGTGACATTAAGAACATATAAAAAAGGTGTGAGACCATGAATGTAAAGAAAAAAACTTCTAATATATTTCTGAATAAATTCTGCATAAACAGTTGATTGATGGTAGATGTAACACGTTTTCTAGATTTAAAATGTTTTTGGCTGTGCCATCATTAAAAATCATTTAGAACACTTTGTTTACAGTTTGCATTTATTAGTCATTTTATTTTGAATGTGTTTCATTAAACCATTTTATTATATTGTAATGAGCTAGCACCTAATTTGTGAAAAAAAATTGTTATTACATTCAAATTTTTTTAAGGTCATTGTACATATGCGTATGTAATTTGTTCACGTTCCCGTAAAAAAAATTCCCTTTTTATATGTTAATTTGATAAAGATTTTTATGAACTATAGTTATTTTTTAAAGTAATTGTAATCTACAAGAAATACAAATTTGAAAAAACAACATGTACATGCAACATTTCATTTCCTACTATTTTTAATATTTAAAGCAGCATTTCTAAAACTCTTAAATAATTTTAAGATACTTTTATTGCGTGATATTTATGGGTATAGATAAAGTAATATAATGTCCTGTCATTTTATTACTTTTAAAACATATTCCTATACTGACAGAAAAGACTGAATAGGTGCTTTGAAACATCTTCAGAAATCAATCTTCCAATAAAACTGACTTCTATATTTACCAGTTTCCCCTTTGGAAATAAATCCACGATAAATCTGGATGTAAAGGCATTATTTTAAAGTAAATATATGGGATTTTTCTCGAAACCTTCTGGGTTTACGGCTCAACAAACGTGTTTACATGCCTGGATAAGATGTGTTAAAGCATTTCTTCAGCTTTACTATATTGAAACATTGAAGATGTTTTAGTTTAAGGAACAGTTTTGATAAGAAATGCCACGAAAATTATACATATCTGTAGTTATTGAATACTTTTTACCCCCTGCTTTTAATATATAGTAGAGCACCGATTGTCCAGACGCCGATTAACCGGAATGTCCATTAAACCGAATCGATCAAGAAGCTTATTTTTCTTTTCATGTCTTCTCCCCTTCCCACAAAAAATCCCACGAAAATTAGTTTTTATCTTAAGTTATTATTAAAACAATATGCAAAACAGTCTGCGCTACTTTAAAAATCAGAAAACTAAGCGTTACCTGATTTTTATAAATGTTTTACCATTTTTATTTGTAAGAAATTGCTCAAAAAATTTCTATATAAAAGTTAAAAGCTGTCGCAATTACGTCATGCTCCAAATGATTCGCAATTTTTGTGGCTGATGAAAAGTTTTGCTGAAAATGTAATCAAATTCTCACCATTGGTTTGGTCGGCTTGCAAATTTAGACAAATGCTTTAAAAGATAGAGGGAAAAAGTTATCCACTTTAAAAATCTAAAAATTTATCCATTCTCCAATTTTTCACGTCACAATTTTGATCTAACACAAAACGGACAAAATCGGAAAAAGCCTCTCTTAATCGTTGCAATTATCGTTTGTAAGAAACCTTATATTTTGAATTAATTGTAATCTTAGGAGGGAATAACATTACCTCGTCAGCTATGGTAATAGAATATGGAGTTATTTATTTTAACCCATTCGTGCCTGGATATTTTTGCGACTTTCTTCGATTTTTGCTAACACCAGCAGTAATTGAGACATTTCTGATGTCAACTTTTGGAACAAGGGATGATTTCATTTAAAATCATTATGTATAAAAATTGAAATGTCAACATCCTACTTGGCCATATTAAAATATTTTGTGGAATTGAAGTTCAATACTCGCGAATGAAGGCTAGGAAAATTAAATAACGTTTTTGACTGATAGCGAAAATGCCGTCCGAAAAAAGGGACGCTAGGCATAAATGGGTTAAGAGGACAAACATTAAGTATATTATAACTCCTCAACAATTGAAATTTCCTCCACAAGGGGCTTTATGATGGAATAAAAATAGAAAATGGAATCCCAAGGAAAAAGTGTAACGAAAATTTTGAAAGCCATTGCAATGGTTAACTATAATATATGCTAACAATAAAAATTCAAAATAGCTGCTTTTTTAAAATATAAAATATAAATGAACTTTGCAAAATAACACCATAAAAGTTACTTCAACGGCTATATAGCTGTTTCAATCTAAAAAATTACAATCTTCGTCACTAGCAATATAAGCTGTCACAGACTGAATCATGGATCAGGGAAGCGGTTTGAAGCAGTTGTTGTAAGGTTCTCTCTTCTTCCTGCTTCACTGCCTTCTTTTTACATCAATCTCTCTCTTTTGTTTTATTTAGTTACTATGCTGTGTATTTACATATTTTTTATGTTTAGTTACAAATTAAAAAAAATAAATTACATTAAAAAATCATTCTGATGTACTGTATATGAACTGAAAAATAAAATAAATAAAAAATTTCCAGGTTTTATGTATACATATATAATTATGACTGTTTATATTTATTTTATTTTTTAATGTACAATTTTGTTCTTGATGCGTTTGTTGTTCTTTTTTTGTTCTGTATATGGTACTTTTGCATGTTCGTATTCTGTGCCATTTTTATATTCTTTTTCTTTTTCTTTTTTTTACATTCTATTCTTTTAAAATTCTATATTTTATTTTTTATCTACCCCTCTTCTTCTCTCCTTCTGGTCTTTCCTGGTTTCTTGCATTTTTTTTTTTTTTACTTCCTTCGATTGGCAATTTGTTCGTCGCTTGTGTTTTCGGTTTACTGTCTTTTCAGGTTCCTGTTCCTGGCTTAATGTCGGGCCTCACCATGACACAGTGGTTATGCCACTGAAAATGGTAGATGGCCGAAGTGTGGAGGACCCGGGTTTCGGTCCCATCGCGTGGCTGTCGATCTGACGGTCTGGAGTTTTGGTAGGTTTTCTCCAGATGTAACGTGAATACGCGTTAGAACCCCTTAGACAGTCCTCCTACCAAGGCACCCCCCCCTTGGCAGATCGCCCTAGTGTAGCGTTGCCATAATCACACACAACAACAACAACAACCTGGCTTCCTGTCTGTGACAGCTTACATCTCCATCGAAGAAGATTGTGATTTTCCAGCTCGAAACCGCTTTATGGTCGTTCGAGTAACTTTTGTGGTGATATTTCAAGGTTTTTTTATTATTTTATACTATATGTTCTCCATGCTTTCAGCCTACTCTCGTTTTGGCTACAAATAATTTTCAAAAATCAATGTGATACCGTGTTAGCGTGAGACTACACCGTGAGTAATTTCGTTTTATTAACATATAAGAGCAGGCAATGTAGCAGCCTGTTTTTGAGCATTTTTGCTTGGTCGGCTGCACACAGTCAAACCACGGCTTAATAGAAATGCAACCCTGTGGGTAAACAATTTATAATATTGTGTCTTTTAAAGTGCAAGGATTAAATTAGTAAATTGGAGTAAATTTCACCAATGTATAAAATACAGTTACTCTATGTCTCGTGACACCAATATCGGCGTAAACAATTTTTATAAACAATTTTAAAGCGCATAGCACAGCCGATTCATGAAAACAGTTTGCTTACTCGTAAGGCAGCCGTTTTTCAGTATGCATATATGAATATGTTTAAGAAACGTTTCTGCTAGAATGCCATAAAACGCTCGGGTTAGATAGGTGTTGCTCTACCCCCGCCACAAAAAAAAACTAGTTTGAACGTCCATTGTACTTTTCTTCTTTTGCCGTTTTAAGAAATCTAGTTTTAAAATACCTTTTGTAGATTTATGTATCCTTGTAAAGCCATCATATTTTAATTCTTCACATTCCGTTTCTATACCTTACAAACATTAATACTTTCAAATTCCTAAATTTTTGCGCTCATCTCTATTTTTTGAGCAGTTTTCCATAATATCCCCGCAAAAGTTGCATATCTTATAAGCAAGATGGAAAAACACGCCAAATCGCCTATTTTGAAATCGCCTCTAGCAGTTGGTTAAACCAAAAATATTTTTAACGAAGAAACAACAAATACACATGAATACCTAAATTAAAAAAATAATTGATGACGGATGATTTTCTTTATTGAAATTATTAAGAGCCAAAAAAAAAAAAAAAACGTATCTGGAACTTAAACTACAATTTGAAAAACATATATTAAATATAAATATTTTCTTCTTTTTAAAAAATTTTTTTTAGTTCTAATTGCATTGCTAAGGAATAGAACATATATTCAACAAAAAAAAAAAGTCTTGAAAACTGGTTTAAGATTTTAAAATTATAATAAACCTAGAAAAGATAAAAAAGAACTGTAAAATCATTAAGTAATAAAAGGTACACTAATTTTGATTATAATATTCCATAATATTTACATGCATTCATAAATACAAATATGCTGTTGAAGAAAGAAAATGACTATTTTCACTCAGTTAATTTTCGGACTAATTGCATTAAAGTAAAATTCAAATAAGCACGTATAATAAAATTATTTGAAAGTATTTACTGCAAACAAATAAAATAATCCCGTCACTTTTTACCATGTGAAATAAAATATGTTTGAATTCATAAAACACCCTGGGCAAAATACATTTTGGGAAAGAAAAGAAAACAGAAAAATTTCTTTGGGTTTTTGAGGTGAATAATTTTTACTCATATAGTTTTTCATCTTGTTGCTTACGAAAGAATGAGCTTCTTTACAAAACTTTTTTACTATTTTCAGAAAAGACTTTTTTTCTAAACTTAACCAAAATGATATTTTCGAAAAGAGACATAGAAATGAGAAAGTTTTTATTTCCAGCTCAAATAATATATAAATATATATATAAATTAGCGGATTTTAACGTCTTGAAAATTGTTGATTTTTCTCTTATAATTTTTATATACTTTATTAACACAATATAAGTCTAACTATAGAGCAAAAGTGTTTTTTTAGGGATTTATTGGTAAAAACATGCAGGATATATACTGAACTTCAAAAGTTAAGGAAAAACCAATTTTTTGCACCTTATTTGCAAATTAGAAACACAAAATTTGTATCACATGTGTTCTGACTGTATTGACTGCAACATAGAAGTTTACATAAAAACAAAAACAAAAAAGCAAAAGTCCAAAAGCAACAAAAAGAAGCAAAAAGAATGGAAAAGTCCATTCTGTGAAAAAATAATGCATCACAGTTTTACTTGGTAAAATATCATAAATGTGTAAATATCATAAAAAAATGTGTAAATATCATAAAAAAATGTGTAAATATCATAAAACATCATAAAACATAAAAAAATTGAATCTTAGTAAGGGATAAGCCCGCCCCTAGTTTGAATGCATTGGCGGCATAGACTTTCCATGTTATCAATTAATATGTCGATTACCGAAAGGGTAAGCGAAGACCAGACATGGCGTAAGCTTAGTTTCAGCTCTCCTACAGACCTTGGAGATGTGCTTATAGCATCAACCTGTCTAACAAAAAGTCCCAAAGATGGTCTATCAGATTCAGGCTTGGAGATTGAGTTGGCCATTCCATTTGCTCAAAACCAAGACCCTCAAGATATTTCTCAACAACTACAGCTCGGTGAGGTCTTGAATTATCATCCATCAGAATGAAATCATTACCAATTTCACTGGTCTATGGGCAGACATATGGATCAAGAATCTCATTCCGATATCTCTTACCAGTCAGAGTTTCTCTCTGGAACACATGAAGGTCAGTGTGACCACCGAGTAAGATCAATGTCCAAACCATTATTCCACCACCTCTGTAACTGTGTCGTTCAACAGTGTTGGATTGGTGGTATCTAATTCTTTGTTCTCTCCATATCAGCAGACGTCTGGAAATGCTCTCCATTGTGAATCTATACTTGACTTTAAAGAGTGCAGAAGCCCATCTATGTCTAATCCAGGAAAAGTGCTCTCTTGCTTAAGACAAGTGGATTCTTCTCTGAGGTCCGTTGAGGGGACACGCACAACTGGTCGCCTTGCAAAGGAGACCTGCATTGTGAAGACCCCTTCTCACAGTACTAGCAAATATTATTCTCCCTGATGCTACAGAGTGGTCTGCAACAAATTGCGGTACAGAAATGCGTCTCCCTGATTCCGAAAGAGCTGTAAAACGGTCTTCTGATATTCGAGAAATAGCCAAATTTCCTATTTCAGTTTTTCAAATATCTACAGAAAAATGCGGCTAAAGCGCCCCCATTTATTGAAAGCCCCTCCCTCCTTTGCTGTTAAAATGCAGAATAAACGCCCCTTAAAATGGATACATACTGGCCGGAGACTTGCAGCTGCTAAGCGTACGGTCGTAGGTTCGATTCCCACTCATACCCTCTTGGCAAAAATTTACTAACACAGAGAAAGACAAAACTTTCATGGTGGGGTACAATTGATGACACCAATGAAATCACGCCAGATGCCAACGAAGTGTGACGTCAGAACAATGCTCTCCGCTTTGCTTCGCTGAGTGACGGCATTGCGGCGTCTTAGCGTTATTTAACGGACCATATGAATCCAGCTACACTTGAAGATAGAGAGCGCACTTGAACCGTTCATTTTTTCCGATTTTTACCGTTTATCTGCCCCATAGATCGCGATTTTTCTTGAAGATGTGGAGGGGCACTGAATCTGAACCTAAAGCTCTATCGTGCCTCGCAGAATTCCAACGTAAGTCAGCATGTAAAAATGATGTCAATTTGATTTCATACATCCGAGCGTTCGTCAAATCGAGCATTAGTCTACGATCGGCGGAGGTAAATTCTGCTGCATTCGTTTAAGCGAAGGTTTGGATGTGTGACATCAAATTGACGTCATTCGCAACCTGCTAATGTGTGTTGGCAATTTGTAAGGTACGGTAGAGCGTTAAATGCTGATTCTTCCTACCGAATCTTTGTTTTCTAGCATACGCCTCGAAAACGTCACAAATCAACAACGTTCGCTTAAACGAACGTCGCAGAACAGAGCCCTTAATCTCAACTACACAAAATAGTTTCATGTGACCAAATGATCTGTAAAATGTTCACTTTTTACACATGATTTTCTGAAAAAGAAATTACCACTTTTCTATGCAGTTGATGTCGAAAA
>JAWZYV010000669.1:0-20044 GCA_038373885.1 Cheiracanthium punctorium | reverse complement strand
TTTATGCTCTTTAGAGTTTTTTTGCATCATACTTTTCTGTAAAATGTGTGATTTCAGTATCGCCGAATTTTCTGTCACACGAATGACACTTATTTTCGATTCAAAAATTACATCCAAATTATATCATCAGCGATATTCCCCGTTTACTTTTAATCTATTTTGATGCTTGCTTGTCAGTTAATATAAAATTAGTCTAAAGATTTCATCTATTCCATTTTAAAATATGATAAAGCTGAAGATACAGAGCGAACTTGTTCATTCTACCCCGGCCCGCAGTACGACGATCTTTAATTAATTACAATTTGCTTGGTAAGTAATTAGACTGATTTATTTGTTCAAACGCGGTAATTTCTTAGATTTATCAATAACATGGACGCTCAATGTGAGAACGTTATGACGATTTTCCTCCAGCCCCCTGACGATTTTCCTCCTGCTCCCAGAAATATAGTTATACATGTTTTTAGAATTTCTCTTAATAAACTGTTCAGCCTTTTAATTTTTTTAATGTATCACAACTTATATAATATATTTGTTTGAATTCAAATGAATGCAAAACTCAAACCTTCTATTTTTATTGTCGACCGGGCAAATGAACAATGGGTTGACGTCATATCGTTGATGTGGTAACTTGCTCCTGACCTCTTGTTCGAACATGCAGCCATATAAAACATCTCCGAATTGACACTTCTCAACATTCTGATTAGAAAATAATCTCAAATATTTGTACTACGGACACCTGTGTCCTCAGAGGATCCTAAAAATAACTTCAAAAATGCTGTAAGTTTATTTTTTATTTTAATTCATACCTATTTTGACACATTATAAATAATCGACCTGTGGTGAAGTGAAACAGCAGTAAAATATAATTTTGAGACGGTTCCCATGGGAAGACCACACAAGTAGACCGTAAATTAGAAGAGGCGCCAGGCAATGGACAGTCTGGACACTATAGCACAATGAACTGTCAACGTTAAAATATTTATGGCCGAAAATATTTATGGCCGAAAATGATATGCAAATTTGGCGGGGTATATTCCCGAATGATCCACCTACATGTCTGGGATTCGACGAGAGGATGCATTAATTCCCCGAGACGAACAAATCAGAAACTCCAGCCAATGATGTAAGAGGGGGTAAGAAAAGAGGAATCAACCCCGTGTGAGAAGAAAAAAAGACGACAGAACGAGTGTGCTAGAGAAAAGAAGCAGAGCAGAGTTTGAAAAAGGTGTGAACGGACTTAAAAAATCAGTGTGTGCTTCGAATCAATATGATCAAGTTGTGTTCAAAAGAAACATGGAATCAGAGGCCAGATGATGGCTTAAGAGAAAGACAGCGGTTCCAAGAGGGCACGCGTCGATCGTGTCTTGTGTAAAGACGGCTACCTCATCAGAATGGTGAATATTAACAGTAATCTATTTATTATTTGCGTCTCAAAACTTTTGTGGATACCCCTTATCCTCCAAAACCACATCTCCCCCAGACATGTTTAAGTTTAAAATTATGTCAATATCGTCTGTTAATTAATATTAGTGGAATGACTAAGAATAAATGGTATTTAGTTGCAATTCATAGAGTCTTTAGTTTTTTTTAGTGTTTTGGTGTATGTCAATCATTTTTCAATTTTTTCAGCATAATACTAGGAGTACTTGCCAGGCAGGTTATGCGCGGCATAACACCACTGTACGATCATCTTAGGCTTTAGTTTTCCTCAAATTTTAACCAATGCTGCAACAAACCACCACATAATGGTGCCGTAGAAAAAAGGCAATTTTATGTACTCCTAGTAACTCAAATGATAGTTAAATTAATGATAATAATAATAATAAATATATATAGTAGATTTTTCAAAAACAAAACAAAGTCTGGGAGAGAAATTATGCATCATAATAACGAAGTTACTATCTTGTTTCTCAGTTTCAACAACAAAAAAAAAAAACCATGCATTGACATTCTTTGAATATTTTATTTGTGTTTTGTAAGTGTTAATATACTGCTGCAAAAAAAAAAAAAATATATATATATATATACGAAAGAACTTTGATTTTAAAGGTGACAAAGAAGGTATTTTTGTTAAAACAATTAATTTCTCTAATAGAAAGAATGTTGTGAATAAGATAGTTTGTAGTCATTACAACGTATTGACATATAGAAAAATTAAATTAAATAAAATTAAGTAAATAAATAAAATAAATAAATAAATATTTTATTGATGGAATATTATGCAACAATCAGTAGAACTGAACAATTGAATTAATACTTGCTTAATATGTATGTATTCATGTACAATATTTTTAATTTATGTGTATGTTGAAAGTGTCAAAGTGCATTTTGTATATGTATAAGGTAACGGAACATATAGTGTTAAAATAGGTAAAATAGTATCTGTAAATATTTAAAGTAAAAAAAAATGGGTCGTCCCAGAGTTAGGCAGGAGTCGCCAGAGTCTCTTAGGAATCGAAATACCCAAAGTTCGGCACAAAGCCAGCATAACAAAACGCCAGACACGGGACTAATCCCTCTATTGCCCCGATATTCGGCCGATAGTCTCGAGAACCCAAAGCAATTTTTCAGCGAATTTGAAAACGTAGCTGCTCTCACCGATTGGTCAAATGAGCAGAAAGGCATAATTTTAAAGACATGCCTCAAAGGTAAGGCAAAAGCATTTATACTAGGCCTAAAAGAGACGAAAGACGGAAACAATTACGAATACCTGAAAAAAGCGATTCTCCAAAGATTTAGGGAAATAAAATCAGCTTCGGAAGTTCACGCGGAATTTAATGCAATTAGGCAAACCCCGAAAACATCGATTATACAACTAAGGGACATAATCTCTGAAAAGACTGAAGCATTTTTAGGGATCGATAAGCCGTCAGAGGAAACAGATAAAATAAAGAACCACATCATGCTCGCGAAATTCACGGAAGCAGTACGTCCGGAAATTAGAAGAGAAATTTTAAAAGAAAACGTAAAACACTTTGACGAGGCGGTTGAGTTGGCAATCAGACTGGAGAGAATTTTTAATGAAGAAGAAGACATAAACAATATTGACGTACAAAAATCAGACGTTACTGGTCTATTGAAGGACTTAGAAATCGCGCAGTTAAAAGATAAAATAAAACAGTTTGAGGATAAAATTCAGGCACTCGAGATTTCTCAAGTGAATGAAAAATCCAATCCATTGAAATCATGCTCTTTTTGTAAAAAACAAAATCACACAGACACAGACTGCTGGTTCAATCCCCGAAATAGAAGACAACCAGTTAATCAACATAATAGTAGTTATAAACAAGTTGCAATTATCTGCCAAATATGCGGAAAGTCGAACCACTCCGCTCAGACATGCTGGGAAAGAATTCCCGCGGACGGTCGACAGCAACCAAATGTCCGCAGAACGAACAACAATGGAAACAGGAACTATAAGAATTTAAACTCATACAGGGGTCCCAGAGGCAACAGATAAATAATAATCAGAGGTTGGGATCCCATAGAACGAAACTCGAGGCTACCAAAGTAAATATTGACCATAACAACAAGAATAAAAATCAAATGATAGAGGCACAAAATAGTACGAAAGAAATAAATGATAATAAACGCAAACAACAAGAGAACCATAGGTATATAATGTCGGTGAGTGACAACGAGCAAAATGTAAGTAAATTACCACTAGTAACGCTTAACATTGGGGATGAAGAATATGCTGCACTCATTGATTCAGGAGCAGGAATTAGTTTAATAAATAACGAAATATTTGAAGGAATAAAAAGTAAAATAAAAATAAACTTTATTTCCAGACAGGTAACAATAAAATCTGTGACACAACAAACTGTACCTTTTCTAAAAGCCGTGAAGTTTTCATTTAAAATAGGGCATAAAAAATGTAATAACACCTTTTTCGTGGCAAACTTCAAAATGAACCCACAATACCCAATCATACTAGGTTACGACTTCATGATTAATAATAAAGTAATTTTAAATACGAAACAAAATAGCATAACAATAAATAATGAAGAAATTCCAATTAATAAATCAGAGACCAAAAATACGGAGCTAAGGGAAGAAAATGATAAGACGGAGGAGATTAATAATTGCATTCGAATAGCACGGAAAGTACTGATTCCGCCCGCGGACACAAAAATAGTAAATTTAAAAACAGATCGACCTATTGAAAAGCAACAAAATGAAAGCAACATTCAAGTGATACCCAAATTCCAAAAGGAACAGATATGCATCATCCAACAAAAAACAGATAAGTCGTTACAAATGATTTTCGAAAATAACACCAACACCACGAAACATTTACAAAAAAACATGAAAGTCGCGAAAATCATAGAACCGCAGAACGTTCGGCAGATACGGGAGTCATCACAAGGTACAGAAGTAGGAATGAATTATTGTGCACAAACAACTAATGATAGGGACAATATCCTAAACTTGAGAAAAAAGGAATTCGAAGAGGCGACTTTTGATTTAGATCATTTACCGGAAGACCAACAGCGTATATTTAAAAAAATGCTACAAGAAAACTATCAGGTATTCTCTACCTCTTATAAAACATTAGGAGTGACAGACGCTGTGAGACCGCAAATCAAATTAGCCCACAATTACCCTATCCAATGTAGACCGTACCCAATACCGCAAAACATGAAAACGCTCGCAGACCGCGAAATAGACGAGCTATTAGAAGCGGGTATACTCGAACCATCCGACGGGAGTTACGCGTTCCCAATAATCTTCGTTAAAAAACAAACGAGTGAGGAAAATAAAACCCCTAAATACCGAATGGCGACAGATTTTCGATTATTAAATAACATCACTGAACCTTATAAAACATATATCCCGCATATTGAAGATATCTTACAAGAAGTTGCCGGATTCAAATGGTACACGACTATGGATCTTAAATCTGCGTTTTTTCAAATAGCATTACCGGAGGCAGAGCGAGAGAAATGTGCAATAATTACCCACCGAGGAAATTTTAGACACACGAGACTACCCTTTGGCTTGCGTAACAGCGCCAGTTACTTCACCCAACTCATGAATACGGTGCTGGGAGGTATGAGAGAAACGAAGATAAATTTCTACCTAGACGATATAATCATACCAGCTAATTCCCTCGAAGAATTACGAAAAAAAATGACTTTAATATTCCAAAAGCTCAAAGAGTTTAATTTAACATTGGACCCGTCAAAAATCAAAATAGCCCGAAAAAATATCACATGTTTAGGATTCCAAGTGGACGAAGTAGGGATTTCCCCAGACCCAAAAAACATCGTGAAAATCACAAAATTTAAAACACCTAAGTCAGTTAAAGAGATTCAATCATTTTTAGGGATGACAAATTACTTCAGAACGATTATTCCACAATATTCCCAAATTATTGCACCGATTGTGCAGCTCACAAGAAAGACCAAAAAATTTGAATGGTCGGAAGAGTGTCAGACTAGTTTCGCGAACATACAACAGATCATTTTAGAAAAACCAAGAATTACCAAAATTGATTTTGCAAAACCATTCCTGTTAGCAACCGATGCATCCAACACGGCCATTAATGGTATTTTAATGCAGCATCGGCCAGAAGGCAGAACACCAGTCAAATTTTTTAGCAGAATTTTAAAAAATGCGGAAAAACGATACTCATCTCTTAAACTGGAACTAATGGCAATTTATGAAGCGGTGAGACATTTTCGCAATTATTTATGGAACCATGAATTTGTATTAATTAGTGACGCAAAATCATTGAAATACCATTTAGATCTAACGCAGCAATCCGATATCACTGCAAGGTGGCTATTATTTTTAAGTGAATTTGCGTTTAAATTTCAACATATAAAGGGTGAGGAAAACCCCGCGGATTATTTGTCCCGATACATCTTACAAGAAGAACAGGTAAATAACATAACGGCACAAATCTTCGAAGGGAAGAAGGATTTAACGACCGAAAAAATTAAACAAGAACAGCAGAACGATGAATTATTGAACAAAATAATACCACACGTCCGCGAAAAGACCCCTAAAAGTCCTAAGTTCAAAAATTACTATCTCGATGCACATGGAATTCTTCGTTATAGGGAAAAAGCCACGCGAGAGAGGGCAGGAATAGATGTAATCGTGATCCCTCAGGCTTTAAAACAGTCCGTGATCAAAATTGCACACGCAACACATTTCGGCAGACAAAAAACGATCGATTTTATAAAAAAATTTTATACTTGGGGCAACTTATTTGATGACGTAAAAACGTTTATCGATAACTGTCACAGATGTGCACAATTCAAAAACAGGCACATTCCCGCTACGGCGCGACAAAAAATGGACCGAGCAATACTGCCCGGAAAGTGTCTACATATAGATATTGTTGGGAAGCTGCCTCGCAGTGTCAGAGGCAATTGCTTTTTTTTTTCCGTAATTGACAGTTTCTCAAGGTATATAGAATTATTTCCATGTAGAAAAATCACTGCGGATCAAATAGTTCAATGTTTACAAAGTTATTTTTCTCGTTTTGGGCTTCCAGATACGATTATATCGGATAACGGACCTCAATTCAGATCAAAGGAATTAAGGAGTTTTTTAAAATCTCTCAATATAGAGAGTCGTTTTTCGTCGATCTACCACCCACAATCGAATGGGACGGTAGAGCGAGCACAAGGCACGCTTCAGCAGTGTATTCGATGCATAGCAGAGAACACTTTTGAATGGGAAGATGCAAGTGTATGGGCGCAGCTCTATTACAACGCCTCTAAACACAGGGCGACGAATTTCCCGCCGGCGTTACTATTTCTGGGTCGTGACATTAAAATACCCCTGGACAATACAACTGACGGACAGGGACAAAATATTTTCGAATCAAGATGGTCCCAAGAGGAAATACAAATATTTGTGGACAAATTAATTAAGCAGAATTTAAATAACAGACAACAGGCCTGGATATTCCAAGAAAAAGCGGCTAAACCGCAGAACTTAGAAAAACCCGCTAAACATACTCCAATCCACATAGGGGATTTGGTATACATGAGAAATATGCACAAGAAGTGTAAATTTGACCCCATTTTTACCGGCCCTTATAGGGTAATGAAACTATTTCGTAATGATAATTTGTTACTTAAAGAAGTGAATAAACCTCATGTAGAATCCAAAAAAGTACATAAAAACCTCATTTTTCGGGTAAAACCCCAGACACAAGAAACAGACTCTGACGAGTCAAAAACCCCCACCCATGGTTATTGGTTACGCAACCGCTCCCGGAAGGGGCGAGAAACAGCACAAACATAAGAAAAGAACAAAAATTCAAAAAAAAAAAAAAAAAAAAAGAAAAAAAAGAAAAAAAAGGGGTTCTTACCAGCAGCCGAGTTGTGAGGTCCAGAGTGTTCCACGAGCGTTCATTCAGATTTTTGATTTTATAGTGCGTCAGTAGATGATGAAAAGATTGGAATTTCTGTGAAAGGATAACGAAAACGAGAATTACAAAACTGATAGGAAAAAAGAGAAAAACGCGACCTGGAAGGCAATTGAATTTAGCTAATCATAACAGTAATAATAATAAGAATCATAATAATAATGACATGCTATATAATCAAAAGGGATATCCCGTGTAACCTTGTGCACTGCAGAAAAGCTAAGCTGAAAATGAAGGAAATGTTAACAACCAAAAAAAAAATAAATAAATAAATAAAAAGTAAAACACAAGTTAGCAAGGCATAGCTGGTGTTGTCGTTTGGCTTTTTCTGTTGGTAAACAAACCGGCAGGGAGCCATTCGCATGGGGGCGAGTCGTTCGTTCGGATTTACGGAGAGTCGTTCGTTCGGATGTCACGCATAGGATGCAAGAGAAGGGCAACATGAAAAGACAAAAATATGCATATAAATAAATACCGCACATACAGCTATAGGCGAGACAAATACATAGTACAGTAATTTTGCTAAAAATTTTAATTAATACAAGTTAGAATAAAATTATTGAGTTGCGTCACCAGAGTACCTGGGACGGAAAGCTGCAGATTTCCCCTTGGATTTTGGTACTTATCGGGCAATTGCAGGCAATAACCACGATGAGTAAGACGCGCTCTAGAATAATAGAAGACTATTTATTTTAAAGTAAACATAGGGAGTTCACAGAATAATAACCTATCAGACCGCATGGACTCGACATGCAGATCGGCGCTATACAAAATAAAACGTAAGAATAGTAACGTTAAGTTTGTTTCTCTTTACAAAATTACAGTTAATAGGGCGGCATAAGCTTTCATTAACAAAATAATTAAATAACAATCACTTACCTCTACACGACGTTGACATCCTAAAAAAAAAAACACAGGCGAAAAAGGTGCCGAGTCACTCCCGGCGCAGGAGATAAACCGGTTGCCCACAGCACGAGTTGAGTCGTCGAGCTGCAGTTTCCCCCGTTTCCAAACGCGCGGATGTATTATACGCAGTGAAAAACCGGAAATTTCAACCATGAGTTCCGATTGTCAAGCGACAAACAGTTTCGCAGCCGGAAGGATCTGCTTAAAAGGAATACAAGAGGAGAGAGGGTAGTTCCAGAACGCACGGGTTTAGCGGTGAAACTCTGAGTAAATAAGAACGCATCGATGATTATGGCTAGATATTTTGAAACAGTGGTACGTGAGGTGTACCGTATAAATAAAAGGATGTGCAATATAGGAATGAATCCCCTGTCTGAGCAAAAATAATAATAATAATAATAATAATAATAATAATAAATTAAAAAAAAAAAAAAAAAAAAAAAAAAAAAAAAAAAAAGGGAAGGAAGACGAGTATTTTTTATGATATGCAGATAAATATATATGTGTAACAAGTAATAGACACACATGATATTGTATGTTATTCTTAATATATATATAATATAAATATGGTACTCTAATAATATAAATATGGTGCATGTTGGTACAGAATGTGTGATCAAACATAATAATGTGTGTACAATCCCATTGGTGTACAATATATTATTTTGAAGAAATTGAGAAACAAGATACAAAGGTAACTCATTAATGTTATTAATGCAAAGTGGTTCGGAAACATTATCGATACTGCCAGATTTAACAAAATCTGACAAAACAAACCCGCAAAGGAGAACGAAAATGTTCACGTGAAACCACAAAATGCTTGAGACACAACGGGAGAACAAATGTATCACAACTGAGACTTTTGCCATGTGTAGCTACGCGTGACGGACTATATGGACTAAACTCCAACTACTACACTGTAGAACGTAGCACATAATTTGCTACGTATGATGGACTATATCGCATGGACTATACAGGACAAGTGCCAAATTTTAAAACGTAGCACATGTGTAGCTACGTGTAATGAACTAGTAACTGTGGACATTGAATATTTTTTTTTTCTTGTTTTTTTTATGTACACGGGGGAGAGATGTGGTGAAGTGAAACAGCAGTAAAATATAATTTTGAGACGGTTCCCATGGGAAGACCACACAAGTAGACCGTAAATTAGAAGAGGCGCCAGGCAATGGACAGTCTGGACACTATAGCACAATGAACTGTCAACGTTAAAATATTTATGGCCGAAAATATTTATGGCCGAAAATGATATGCAAATTTGGCGGGGTATATTCCCGAATGATCCACCTACATGTCTGGGATTCGACGAGAGGATGCATTAATTCCCCGAGACGAACAAATCAGAAACTCCAGCCAATGATGTAAGAGGGGGTAAGAAAAGAGGAATCAACCCCGTGGGAGAAGAAAAAAAGACGACAGAACGAGTGTGCTAGAGAAAAGAAGCAGAGCAGAGTTTGAAAAAGGTGTGAACGGACTTAAAAAATCAGTGTGTGCTTCGAATCAATATGATCAAGTTGTGTTCAAAAGAAACATGGAATCAGAGGCCAGATGATGGCTTAAGAGAAAGACAGCGGTTCCAAGAGGGCACGCGTCGATCGTGTCTTGTGTAAAGACGGCTACCTCATCAGAATGGTGAATATTAACAGTAATCTATTTATTATTTGCGTCTCAAAACTTTTGTGGATACCCCTTATCCTCCAAAACCACATCTCCCCCAGACATGTTTAAGTTTAAAATTATGTCAATATCGTCTGTTAATTAATATTAGTGGAATGACTAAGAATAAATGGTATTTAGTTGCAATTCATAGAGTCTTTAGTTTTTTTTAGTGTTTTGGTGTATGTCAATCATTTTTCAATTTTTTCAGCATAATACTAGGAGTACTTGCCAGGCAGGTTATGCGCGGCATAACACCACTGTACGATCATCTTAGGCTTTAGTTTTCCTCAAATTTTAACCAATGCTGCAACAAACCACCACACGACCCTTACGCTTTCCGTAACGAAACAGAAAGGCAGTTACCGAAATGATTCTTCAACAGTATTTCGGTCTGCCGCATTTTTAAATTTACCATTGAATAAAATCTGGAGCTTAAACATTGAAAAATTGCTTACTTGCTATTTATGGATAATGAAGCAGTGTTCCAAGAAATTTTTTTTCAAAAAACTAAGCCTGACCGAGATGCGGTGCCTAAAAAGTACATGTAATAATGCATTGCGAAACAAATGAATTTATTTAATCGTTATTGCCCCACTCAAAAAATAACACTCGCTTTAAAAATTATACTTCGGAACATAATAAAGAAGATTTTTTTTCGGTACACGAAATTCACAAATGCTATTGAATGTTTCCACAATTATTTATGCTAATTTTTTTATATCGCATTTTAAAACTGGTGTAATAATAAAAAAAATATTTATTTGTTTTCAACAAAATGTATGCTGATTACAAATTGCTTTCTTTTTCAATAAATCATTAAAAATCTTATAATTTATTAATTTTTCTGAAATATTAATTAAAATTGCTTGGTAACTCATGTTACCAAAAAAAGACATATTTTTCTGCCCATATTTCAGACGTGTATTCCTTCTAAAATTCTACTTATTAAGTGCTGTACTCTTAATGAGAGTTTGTAGGTACCTTTCTTATAATAAAACATCGTTTAGTTTTGTATTTAAGATTGGTTATTGAATTAAAATATAAAGTGTATAGTAACTCAGGCTACATAACTGACTAATTCAAGATACAAAGTAATATCTAACTTTGAATTGTTGCCATTCTGATAAAAAAGAAATTTTTACACAAAATAAACTGTTGCCAACGCAGCTACAACAAATCGGAATAATTTCTAACATATTTTTAAAAAAATAAAAACATTTTTGACAAATTGTGATGATGATGATCACATGATAATTACACCATCCATGATGATCATGTCCATGTTCATGTGGAATTGCCCTGTTTATCTATAAAATAAAAGTATTTCGTCTGCAGAAATAGTATGTTTTTCGAAAATAATTCCCGAAATCTCCGATTAAGGACGGTGACCGAAATAAGAAAAGCGCATTTTACTCAAATAAAGACGTAAAATAAAATTTATACCCGATAATGTTTTTTATAAAAAAAAATCCTTCCTCAGCTTTAGGAAAAACATGTAAAACTGGGAAAAATAATGTAAAAACTCTAGAAAATTATCAGGGATTCTCCCTTGTACCGTTTTGTGAGAATCACCCTTTCAGTAGCGCAAACTTTAAGCGATACGATGGTGCGCGCATCGCAACGTATTCTCGCATAAATTGTACCTTACTTCAACTACTTATGATAAGAACATTTCGCACTGTCTTTATATGCAATGAATACAAATTTAAATGAGAAAATTTGTTTTCAATATTTAGGTGATCACCTGTAAGAATACTACTATGCTAGAAATTCTTGAGAAGTATTAGGTTGTAACGAAAGTTCCCCGCCACCAAAAATATCGCCTGCAAACAGTTCACATTGGTGTGTTTGCTCCTATTTTGTCAAACGTTATTTGTCATTTGAAAGAAAGGTACTTGCCTTAGAACACTGTGTTGTTAAAAAATAATCGTTATCATTAAGTATAAGGTGTCTGAAATGGAACTATCACGTTACTGGATTAGAACCATCATTGACTTCCAGTTCTGTTGCAAAAAGTACTACAGAATGTCAAAGAATTATGTGCGTAATTTAGATTCTAATGTTGTATCATATGGCACTGTGAAGGTTTGGTACTGAAAGTTAAAAAACAGGGTCTATGACATTGAAGGAGTAGAGCTATATTGCCGGCCTACTGATGTTGATGAGGGCCACCTGCGAGAACTTGTGGAAGAAGATCATTATTTAACCACTTGAGAGCTAGCTACAGAGTTAGACATTAATGCCATGCCCATTATCCATACTATGCATCACATAAACTTCATGTACAAGTTCAATCGCTGGGTGCCGCATGAGCTGACTCAAGCAGATTTGGCGGAGAACTTTCGTTACAACCTGATAATAACATAATCTATAGCATTCCTCAGAAATTTCCTTTTATGTGAAACATTTTACCTCACTTTCTGACCTCATTAATCCCCCTAAAATGTCAGAACCTGCTTAATCCGTAAGTCACAATAAGTAAACATTTTTCATGCCTAGGTACAGTACGCCTGTTCTTAATGTAGAAAGCGTATTCTCCCTTATCGTACGTAAATGAAAATTCTCTTTTCACACATTAGTCTCCAAAAACAAAACGGAAATTTTAACAGAATGGTAGTACATAGTCAACTGGTGTGCCAAAATTCCGTTCTAGTCCTTGCTCAAGGATCTTTATACTAGGTAGTTTCAGCATACGTTGCTTTTTACGTTGACTGAACCTGACGCAATGAACAGTCTCGAGAAGTCTATTCACGTTCCCGTTTCCAAAACGCTTAATTTAAAAAATAGCTTGAAAGTTGCAACTCATTCTCCTTTGCTAGAAAAAATATCTTGCAGCGAAAAACTTCCACGACGATGAAGAGAAGAAAACTCAAATTCACATGAAATGCGGTTTCAGCAAAAGTTCGGGCCTGTCTATTTAACGGTCAGGAGTTTTGGCCGGTTTTCTCCAGATGTAACGTGAATACGTTAGAACCCCTTAAAAAGTCCTCCGACTAAGTCACCTCTTTAGGCAGATACCCATAGTGTAATATAGCAGATACCCATGGTTGCCATAGCACAAAACAAAAAAACAATTCAACGAAAAATCTATGATTCTGGGATAGAAAATCATGTAAAGATGTTGGGACAATGGCAACAACCATGTCGAAGAATAAAACATGTACCAAGAAGTAGTGATAAGGGACGGTTTGTGACGGATATTTTGTAGTATAAAGTTACTTCAAGTTTTTGTAGAAACTAGATAAATTTCTATTGGTTTCTCTTATAACATTCATTTTATTATACAGATATATAGTGATTCTCTTTAATTTAAAATCCCTTTTTTAAAAGACTCTGCGATGAAACATTCGTTAAGAGCTAAATTATTTTTATAAAATATTTATGATGCGTATAAATACACAGAAAATTCATAATTGCTGAAGCCAATTTTGCTCTTATTTCTTACAGACGTAAAAAATAAATAAATAAATTATAAAAGAAATACGATTATGCCATGCGATAAAAACATTCACAATAATAGCAATAACAAAAATTTTATCATAGTTCTTAAATATTTATTTTTGGGCCTTGCTGCATACATATTAGAAAAGTTCCGTAATCATGCAATCTAAAATGTTTTTTAAAAATGTTATTGATAAATGAGAGAACAACTATTCCACAACTTTTAAGAAAATGCAACTGCTGTTGCACAGTAGCTGCATACAAATGAATGGGAAATGTTTTGTAAATGATTTATCTTCACTAAATTCCATTTTTACCTCTTTTCTGTTATGTGTGTTGGAGAAGTATAAGCTTGCATCGCATTTCTACAGAATAAATCACTACATTATTTAATAGGTTTCTTTTTTGTAGGTTTCAACATAAAAAGAACATGTAAATTCACCATTTAAATTACTGTTTTATGTTGATGTAATTTCCGAATTTGAATCGATTTAGAATATCCGTATAAAAGTTTCAAAGGTTATTTCGAAAAATATACGATCAACTCGAGATAAGTATTTGTACTGTGAAATTCAAAATTTACATGCGGCATTGAATTCTAGGTACATTTTAGTATATTTCTATGCTTAGCATAGTTTTAAAGCTATTAATCTTTAAAATAATGAATACAACATGTTAAATATTTCAACTCAAATAATAGGTTTTTTTCATTCTTTTATTGCTGTCTATTTATATTGCTGTCTGTTGTTTTATTTGGAACATTTATTTTCGAACTTGTGTGCTTATTTTGAAGAACCCGCTAACAAAGCGTCGTCGAGTAAAGTGAACAACACAATGAAAGCTCTTACTAGCATATCTAAAGCACATGGAACTAGAGCAGGGAATCGAATCCAGGAAGGTACGTTTAGACGATTGGTGTGGAGTAGGACGGAAGACGCCGGTTCCTGACTCTTTTTTACTGTATATAATAAAAATCAAGCATTTTAAACAATAAGCAGTAAAAAAGACTTTTTTAATTTGAGTTTTTCTTGTTATTAAGGCATATCGGTACAAGGGCTGTCTGTGTCTGCCTAGGAAAAGTTCTGTGGGAGTCTTTTTAAGTAATTCTAACGTATATTCACGTTGCATCTGAAGAAAACTGCCAAACACTTTAGGCCGTTTGAACGTCTGCCGCGCGGTAGGTTTGTGTGTGTGTGTGTGTGTGTGTGTGTGTGTGTGTGTGTGTGTGTGTGTGTGTGTGTGTGTGTGTGTGTGTGTGTGTGTGTGTGTGTGTGTGTATTCTGGATTTTCCCACTTCAGCCCTCAGGTAACGTTCAATGTCTACACCACTCATCCGCTGGTCGATCTTCTATTCGAGCATTTTAAAAATCCTCCAACTAAAGCACACACACCCCTTGTGGGCTGATGCCAATCGTGTAGGAAACTAGGTGACATATAAACTAGTCGTGCAAGTCAAGAAGAAGAAATGGCGATATTTAAGCAATCGGTGTATTGTGTGTCTGAGTAAAATTCTTCAAAAAACTTGCAAGGGAGCATTAACTTTCCTATTTATTTAGGAATACAAACTTCAATATACAGAAACGTGACTTCGTTTACTGAATAGAGTATGTTTTTAGAGGTGAATTACACTTGTTTCGTTTGTTATGTTTCTCGGCATGTTCCAGTAATATGACCTAACGTGAGCAGCCATGCTGCAGAGTAAAATGATCCATCGACTGAAGAAACTCCAGTCACCATGTCCTAGTCACCATGGCAGCCCTTCAGACGTTCTCAAAATGCGTGACTACCCCTTACATTATTTAATTTATTTATCCGTTTATCGTAGGCCATAATGTTTGATTTACAATTCTGAAATATTCCATTTTAATGTTTGTGACACTTTTTTCTTTTAAAATTTTCATACAATAAACTATACACACTATATGATTGTAAAACTTATTTTATTTCATTATGTATACTCATATTCTATAATGTATAGTCATAATTAGTTTTACACCTTTTATTTTACCTGTAAAACAATTTACGATTATTTTCAAATGAAGGATCATTTTGCCCTTGAGTGAGGGCAAAATGATCCGATCCTATGGACTCTTTTTCAAAATTCTAGATTTTTTCATCACTCAATGTGCCTTTAAAATATAATTAAATTATGTTTATTATGCAAAATATAGTGTAAAATATTGTGGCAAAGGGCCAAATTTTTATTTAACATTTATGTTATTTTATGCAAATTTTCTTCTTAAGGAGATCATTTTGGGCCACCTTCCCCGAAGTATAAAAAAATAATGATATGCATTCCTTTTGAAGCACCATCTCTAAAACTAAAAATCATACACCCAACCTACTATAGAGAATATACTTGTTTTTAATTTAACATAATGGCTTATTTACACTAATTATATTATAATTTCAAAAGTAAAATGTACCATAAATGTATAACAAATCTGATGGAAACTGGGATAATATTTTTTGCCCTCAAGCTGCCAAAATTTCTTGTAATTTTACTTTTATTTTAAGCAATCAGAAAGTTATTCTTAATTTAAACTAGTCAGGGTCTTTTTGTGACTTTTACATTAAATTTACATGCTATTTTTGAGCAATTTTAAGTTAAATCTAAAACTTCAATTCAACATTCTTTTGTAAGTTTAAAAAAGTTACTTGTATAATAAATTGTGATGGAATATTCAGTTCCGTATTTGAAAATTAGTGCCATATGATAATGGCACTTCGCCAGTGATGAAGCAAGTTTTAGAGTAATGTGAGAAGTTTCTTTATTAGTGTCCTCCTAAACTGAGTAGTCTGATCATTTATTTAATCATTTCTAGTTAGGAGCTATTTATCTCTGTTAGATAATTTTCCGATAACTAAACTAAATCTGGAATTGCCTAAAAGCTTTGCAGTTTTTGAAAGAGAAATAACTTTAAATTATATTTGATTTTACTTTTTTTGAATTACTCTATTTATAAAAATGGGGAAAATATAATGATATTGAGTGTTAAAGCCATTAATACAATCTTTGAGCTTAAATTTGCATTACTTATAAGTAGGTAGTAATCACAGTTCGCTTATATACTTTTCCGGCACAAAAATGTCTGGTCAACAAAGTAAAAAAATATAAAGATTAATTTGATATAACATTTTCAGAAATTTTTAAACACAAAATTAAAATTTTATTTTAAATTTGGGGAATTCTTTAGTACTTAAGATATTTGCACCACTGAATTTTACCTGATTTGTCAACGTGCTCTACAATTGCCACCTTCAAACTATAAAACAAATTACATATTCATCCAGGGCATAATATCGATGAAATAAAAGATGCGGTGATATATTTTGCAGAAGAACCGAAAAAAAATCTAGATCTATTTCATAAAAATTTCTTCAAAATACAGAAAATGTACTTTACGTAAAGATAGAAACCACTTAAGCTTCCTTCACGTTACGACTTTCGTGACTCTAGCGGACCTAAGACCTCTATCGGAGCTATAAAATTGTGTCATCATAAACTTAAAAAACGTTATAACTTTACCCCAATCTCCAGACTTCCGTGGTATAATCGCTGCTCAGCTGAGCCAATCGTATCGCAGGGTTCTGTCTATTCAATTTCAAGATGGTGGCCACAAGTTTGTATCTCCCTGACTCATGTTCCTGAAAAGAACTGAAATAAGATAAAACATATTTAGATGAATGCATATAGTACCACTTATGAAAATAAACAATTTATTTTATCTTAATAATGTATAATAAAGTATACAGGATTAGTATTAAAGAAACATTCTAGATTAGTAAAAATATTGATTTTTGTTTGGGTCCGTATCTAAACCTCAAATGTTTTAAGGAGAAATTTCAAATTTATCCACAATATGTAATATATTTAATATCTTGTTTACTTATTTCTTTGGTAGCTACAGTCCCATTAGCCATTCACTGCCTACACTCCTGTGTGGAAAGCAAGTAACATTTACCTTTTACTGAGTGAAATTTAATTTGGTAATTGAGGACATTATTTCTTTAGCTAAATATTTTGGGAAATAATCCTTTTCTGTGAATCTTTTTCTTGAAGTATATTAAACAATAAATTGAGTGCGTTTTATTTCATTCATAACATTAGTGTGATTTTTATTAAAAATATACAGGTGCTTTTGTACTACCCCCATTTTCCTCACCATGGGGGAAATGAGACTATCAATACTTGCTTCACTAAAAAATGACACTGTAAAAGTTTATTTTGATAATATGTAAAAATTTATTTTGATATATTAAAAAATAATGCTACATTTTCAATCTAGATAAGTCCAATGTATGTATCATATGTCAATAATTTAGTAAACATAAATTTAACAGCTTGATTTTAAGACCTTTTGAAAAAAAAAACTCAATTTTCCCACCAATTTCTCCTACCTGATTCTACCATTTTTTGAGCACCAACAACTTACTTCAAAAAGCTGACGCTCTACTAACGACAGCAACACAGTTTAAACCGACAGCTCCATGAAGAATGCTAAATGTGAATGGGCTTTTACTCTTTTGTTCGGATTTAAGTTTTCGGGGGAGGGGTTAAGAAATAAACTGAGATAATTTTAAGATTTTCCCTTTTCTTTTCACTCAGTAATATTTCTTTTTGTGTATGTGTATGTGTATCATTGACTTACACTAGTTAACATATTACAGGACACGTGTATTTAATTGTCGGTTACCTCTGTTCATCTATTTGATGAACATGTGAAATTAACGTTCAAATTGCATGAGCTCTTTAAACTTTCAAGAATACTTTATTTTATTAAATTCAGGCTACAGATACTTCCTACAGAAAGTTCACCACTAAGGACAGAGGTAATAACATTTAAAAACTTTTTAACGGGGAGTATTCTGTGGATCAGTGAAATATAGATAAAGATTGAATATGAGATGTACTTTGATTGTTTGCTATATATAACAGTTGTATAATCAACATGACAGTGCATTTATCTATTTGATCTAATGTGAAATTAAAATATTTAGAACATTCAACTTGTATAAACTCCATAATTTTTCAACAACACTTTTAGCTGAAGTATTTTGGTAAGTACATGCTGCAGACATTCCTTATAGAAAGTTCTCCACTAAGAACAGTGGGAATAACATTAGAAAATTTTTTACAATGAATAGTCTGTGAAATCAATGGAATATACCTAAAGATTTAATATGGGATTTCTTTTGTTTTTTTATTATAAATAAAGGTTCTATAACCGACGTGACTCGGTATATGTTTTCGAAATCATATGCGTTTCCTACAATAAGCGATAGGCCGAAGTTATTTATGTTAATCAAATCTTATAATAATATGGTAAATGCATTTTCTAATTAATCTAATCATTAAAGTTAGTACTACTTTACGTGTTTGTATTTCTATCGAGAATAGACAAAAAGAGAATGTTATAATGAATAGCTGAAAAAAATAATTTTTTCTTTTCAAATAGCATTATTTGTAACAGAAACGAAAATGGCGCACGAAAAGTAATGCTCCAACCAGTTTAATGAGTAAAACTCTGTGGATTTACACACCGTTTTAAGTAACGACTGGGAGAAAACTAGTTACTATGTCCTCATGTGAAAACGGTGATTCAGCTTGTATAATAAAAGTTGTAGCTAGACAGCTATATATGTTTAAACAAAATTTTGTGTTGGAAAGCGTTTTATAATCAATACTTGACATTGTTTATGTTTCTTGTTTGTTTCAGCTTTACTGTATAAATTCTCAGTATATCTTTTCAATTAAACTGTTACGTCCCTTTTACGTATATCGTTACACCGTTTTTCTCAAAATTGACGGAATAGTAATATTTTTTTTTCCCTAATGTGTCACTTTGTGTAGTTTTCTTACCCTTTAATACTTTCCTTTTTTCCGATATCCTCCGCTAGTGGCTAAAGATTGCAGTCTGATAATTTGTACTTTTGACATTTTTCCGATATATTTTTATATATTATACATGAAATCTCCAATAGAGACTCATAAAGAAAAGCCTTTTGTCGGAAAATGCATTAAAGATGAACATGATACAACTTTCGTGGGTTTTCAGTTTCAAAAATATTAATACTTTAGCGGAAAATGACAGTAACTCTCCTATTTTTATTAGTTAAAAATACGAAAGTGAAGTTTATGCTTGTCGTTGTCATCAAAAAAGAGCATAAATAAATATCATGCATCATCAGCTACTGTCATCAATGGGATCAAGTCATTTCAGCTTTTCTTTTTTACTTTTTGACAGTACTGAAGGAATTATTTAAACAAGTAGGAGTAAAACTTTTAAATTCATCAATAATATTTAACCGACGTAAATTGCAAAAATGACGAAGCGAAAATAATCGGAACGAAAGAGCCGAATATTTCTTTCAGATTGCAAAACGGCAAGAAGTCCACGTTTCCTTTCAAAATATTCTCTCTTTTTTCGTCGAATCGGTTTCATCGCTTTTCTTTAAAAAATTAATAAGTAAAAAATATAAAAGAAAAATCATTCAGTAAATCATTTATTTCCAAAGGAGAAGAAATATTTACCTCCGTAGAATACGTAAGTACTTGGTTGCATGTTAACAAATCATACTGTCAATCTTCAAATATTTTATATAATGCAATATGATTGTACTCGCGTG
>JAWZYV010000667.1:0-17851 GCA_038373885.1 Cheiracanthium punctorium | reverse complement strand
GGGGGGGAGGTAATTCATCGGCCACTCAATAATATAAAGCCGTGTGCTCACGGGCCGATACTTGGATGGAATTGCAATTCTATTTGTTTTGTGCCATTAGCGAATCCATCACCATTACGAAATGAATGAAGACGTATTGGCCGCAGCTAGAGTAAACCCCGCGTGTTGTTGGATGGCGGGTGGGCAGATTTTGTACGTATTCATTTTCGAACACGCCGAAAGAAGTTCCAGCGCTATTTCCGTGGGAAAGAATGAGAATTGATGGACTGTTCTTGGATGCAAATGAATTCTCTCCAATAATGACTTAAAGTATTACACAACTGCCGCCACCCAAAACTGGGAAGTTGTTTCCATACTTGTTCCATTTTGTTACTTGTGTGTTAAGCAGGGCTATAGCTGTGCTCAAGAGGTTGATATGTATCTCCGTGTGCGAGAATAGGTGTGATGGGAAAAGAATCATTCAAATATCGGGGATGAATAGTTGAGTGGAAATAGGTTATTTTCGCTTCTGAAATTCATCCCTCCCTCCCATTTTTTTCAAGCTAAATTCTTCCTTGCCTGAAAATTTACTTTATCCGTAACGCAGCGTTCGAATCTTCTTTCCAGGTTTCCATAATCTAGCCTCCGTATCACACCAAGGGCGGATTAAAGGGAGGGGCGGAGGGGGCGACCGCCCCCCTCTCCGAGAAAAAAGAAAATAATGTAAAAGATCCTATATTACTTCCATAAAATGGATGTATAAGTCAATCTTCTAACTAAGCGCCCCCACCGACAAGCTAACCCCCCCCCCCGACAAACTTCCAATAATCCGCCACTGTATCACACGTGCCTGCTGAGTGCTGTTCAGTGAGCAGCTACTAGAGGCCAAGGCAATGGGTGCATTCGTATACGACAAACTCGTTGCACGAGTTTTCGTAAGAAAACTGGAATGCGTGTGTTTAGTGCTGTCAGTGGTTATCAGTTTCTTTGGACTTTACGAACAACTTCAGTTTATTGAGTTTCGTCGCCTAGGAGACGTGTTTGTTTACCATTCGCGAATGCGTTCATTTTGCTGAGGAGAGTTTTGAGTGCATACTCAATATAAAATCAACAGGATTTTTAAAAGAAAGAGTGGCCATCATTGAAGTGCACAGATCAAAATTTAGAAATTTCAACTTCATTTTTTCAAAAGTATTTAGCAAAAGAAGTTCAAATTTCGCTCATAACGGTTTGAATCCACTTCAATCTCAACACTAAAACATGCATTTTTGAATTGACTAAAATTAAAAATACAAGTAAATGATTACCTTTGAAAAATTATGTACCTTCGTAGCAGTTTCTAGCGCATGCATGAATTTCCTCCTCGAAAAAGTAATATTTGCAGCTTCAGCAAACGTAAAATACTTTTCATAACACATACTTTTCCATAACAACGGACGCCATTTGTAAACAGCAACAACGTGCAGCAAGTCAATCTTCTCAACAAACTCAATCAACCTAAATCGCTCTCGGTTTACTTCGTTTGAAACTAATTGCACTCAGTTTTGTATACGAACGTTCGAGTTTTTAAACTGAATGCACTCAGTTTCCTTTACGAACACCTTAGATGGAAACTCGTTGCACGAGTGCAACTCGTTTGGTGTTTACGAATGCGGCCAATGTGTCCTAGAAAAATAATGCCTGGGCCTCCGGACTCCAAATTGAATATTCTACAGTGGAATGCAGGTGGTTAATATGTGTTCTGTGTGAAACAGAGGAAATGAATAACGCCCATCTACATGCTTGCTTATAAGCGGACTCCAATCTACGACAGAATGGATCATACCTTCACTGGACACGTGATCATACCTTCATTGGACACCCAGAGAAGGGATGTCCCGTGTCACGAAGGCATTTTTTTTTTTACAGTGCTTCCTGCGTTTTTAACTTGTATCCCAGAACTTTAAAAGTTCCCTTTTTTAAGTTTTTGTTTCCTCTGTTTTTAAGACCTTTGGTCTTCCATGTTAACGTATCACCGTTTTTCTTTTCCTCGGTTGTTCCGAGGCTTTTCATGTTCTTTTTATTTGTTTGGTGAGTGGTTAGATTGACATGGATTGAGCTCCAATGCAGCCATAAGAAACAACGCATCTTAACCAATTTCTCCCTGGAGCGTGTAGTTTTTGTGCAGTTACGGCCACTCTCCGTTTCGGCCATCTGCCTAGGATGGGGGACGGAATGGGTCGGAGAACTTTCTAAGGGGTTCTAACGCGTATTCACGTTCCATCTGGAGAAAACCGCCCCGAACTCCAGGCCGTTCGATCGACAGCCGCGCGATGGGACCCGAACCCGGGACTTCCACACTTCAGCCGTCTACCCTTTCGAGTGACTTATCCAATCGGTCATGGTGGGACCTTTCTTCCTAGAATGGCAAGTGTCACTCACTTATAAGAGTTGAGGAAGAAAACATAAAATGACTTTCTATGAACACTCGTCGAATCGGAGGTACATCGTAATAAGGCGCTACGTCAAACCTTGAACGCGCAGTGTTCCCGCTCTGGGAACACCCAACTCGGACGTTTTGACGGTTGCCAGTCACGAAGAATAGATTGGATTTCTATAAAAATATTGGCGAGTGACAGAGCTCCACGAGAATCCTTTACTTTTGAGCACGTCCTTTCCCGTCAAAAAAGGGTCACGATTCTTTTGAACAGCACTGACATCTGCTGAAAAATGGAAGAATGCGAGAACAGCCGGATAGAGGGCCCCATGCTGAAAAAAGGGCAGCCGTTGCCATCGCTCGACTGAACGACCCGCAAGAGGGCGGACGATCGAAACGTTCATCGCGTGCCATAGATCGAGAGACCCTACTTTTGACGACAGCCGGCTGTGCCGCACAGCCAGCTGCCGTCAAAATAGGGTCTCTCGATCTGCGGCACGCGATAAACGTTTCGATCGTCCGCCCTCTTGCTGGTAGTTCAGTCGAGCGATGGCAAGAGCTGCCCTTTTTTCAGCATTGGGAAAGGGTTACACCTCAAAGGGTGAACGTCGTTTTGAATAACACGTACTAGAGAAGCTAGAAGATTCGATTTCAAATAAAATATGTAAAGCCATTACACATCAAAACTCTTAATTTCAATTCGGAACACGAGAGCGTCCAAAAGGTAAAGCGTTTTCTTCCTATCGTTGGAACGTTATTGGGGACTTTTCATATCACCGGGTGCTCCCGTTTTGTTTGTTGTCGCATTGATTTTGACGACTCAGTGCTTTTACCGGGAAGGCACCGCTGAAGACGCGAAAGGAACGAACGACAATGTTGGACTGGCATCGAAGAACGTCGTAATGAATTTTTAGGAAGTCGTTCCGGCAGCATAATGACGACATAACTTCGACGTTCATGACGTCGAAGTTATGTCGTCATTATGCTGGGATTCAATACTGCGGATCGATAGGGTGCTTTCGAAAATATGGTGCTGCTCGTGTTCGGGATGGTGTGTAGCAGCGGTTCACAAACTTTTATCCCTTTAACGCTCAGTGTTCCCGCTCTGGGAGCACCCAATTCTGACGATTGGACTGTTGCCAGTCACGAAGAATGCATTTGATTTCTATAAAAATAGTTACGGGTGACAGAGCTCCACGAGAATCCTTTACTTTTGAGCACGTCCTTTCCCGTCAAAATAGGGTCAAGATTCTTTTGAACAACACTGACATTTGCTGAAAAATGGAAGAATGCGAGAACAGTTGGATAGATTGCCCAATGCACAGCCAGATGCGTCAGAAAAGGGTCTCTCGATCTGTGGCACGCGATGAACGTTTCGATCGTCCGCCCTTTTGCTAGTCGTTAAGTCGAGCGATGGCAACGGCTGCCCTTTCTTCAGCATTGGGAAAGGGTTGCGCCTCAAAGGGTTAACAGTGTTTCCACCCCCCCCCTTACATTTCTCAGAGAGAAAAGTTTATACTCAATTTGATTTGTAAAAAAAGAAAAAGCCCACAAAACAAGTTTTAGGCTAACTCCAAAAGAATTCTAAGAAAGGGGAACCGAACTACCTTTCTGTACTTAAATAAAAGGAGGCTCGCATACACAAGAACTGTGAAAGAAAAAAAAAAATCTGTAAAACATGGATTTTGGTTAACAGAAAGTGACGTTTAAATATTCCAGATAATAGACGACGAAAAAAATTAAAAACCGACGTCGGTTAACGGCGAGTTCCGGATAAACGACGGACGGATAATCGAAGCTCTCATGTATGGGCACAAATATTAGATTTCGAACTTTAATCTAATTTTCTTCTGTTGTATTTCAAAGGGACTACAGTTTCATACAATTTATTGGAAATTCATTCAGGAAAAAGAAAGAAATAAATAAAAACATAAAACGAAATACCCCCCCCCTTTCTCCTTCCCTTTCTCGGAAGGACACTTGTGGGCGCCCATAAATCTTCATTCGCCTTCAGAAGAGGATATTCATTGCTTGACGACGACAACACAAACAGAATCCTAATTTCGTCCAGAAATCGTCCGTCCTATTATTGAGAAGAGCTCCGGTGAATTTTTTTTTAGGGAGGGAGGGGAAAAAGGTCCCCCTTTATTTACAGTTGCCGTTCCTGATGATTTAGAGCTCTCCATATTCCGAGAGAAAGCCGGGGGGGGGGTAGGAGGGAAGAGAGCTCTTCAGCTGATTTAGGATTGACATATCTCCTGATAATGGGCAGTTTTTTTTATTGCGCTTTTAAAAGAGAAACGATTGAAGTCTTTTCGGTCGTCCTCGTATTTCGATTTTTATCTAGGATGGAATGGATTGTACTATGTGTGTCTCTCTGTGCCTGTTCCTATTTTCTGTGATAAGAAATATTAAAAACCTAACTAACGTCAAAACTAAAATTACGTTAATATTTTGTAAAATCACAAACTTTGCAAGACGACCGTTCGGGAGTCTTGCAATATTTACTTATATCTTACTTATATAATATCTTACTTATATAATACGCTAACATATGCGGTACCAAAATCGACGCTATTTCCACGCCGCAAACGTCAAGAATTCGATGTAAGCATGAGTGCCATAATAATAACGCCTGTGCCAAAATCCAAATGAACAGTTCAGGGACGTCCAATGGAGCGAACCTATGTCACGCAGATATGTCACAAAATAACATAATGGATAACCAAAAGTGTAAGATATTTCGGACTTTTTCACAGCTTTTCAAATATGGAAAGGACAATAATGGGCACATGCATCGCCCCTCTCAAAAATGCCACTCTATATTGGGTTAAAGCACCTTTCATCCATTGGCTATTCCAACATCAGCTTCTATCATGACACCCCCCAAAATGGGTAGCAACCCTAACCTGAATCAATTGAATCACAAATATTGTTAAAACAAAGAAACAAGATTTTCATTGAAATGAGTCCAGAAATTAAGTCAACACACCACTGAGTAAGGTATGGGGCGGCGAAGCTGGCTGCCTTGGCGGCTAGTGGGAAAAAAAAAGTTCATGAACTTTAATAAACGGGAGTTCTAGCCTTTATGCCCGAGTTCAGAAGAGTACAGTAAATGCTGCACTCGCTAGAAAAAGAGTTTGCAATTTTGTTTCCAATCAATCGATTTATTGGAACGTGCGTTAACCAATCAACATTCCCACTGAAATCACCAAACCTTAATGTCCTCGCATTAGGATATTGATTTCTCGCTAAAAACTGAAAATATCGTCAAGCTGGCAGTTCAGTCTTGGAGACTTATTTCGGCACCAGGTTTTTGGCGATCCATCACCAGAAATCGCAAAGTTCGACGACTGTTTTCGCAATTTTTGATCCATATACAAGAACCCCGACCAGAGAGTAGAATGACAGAGAGCCCACTGCCATTCAAAATCCATTGGAAACGCGAGGAAAGGATAAGCTGTGTGACTTGGGGCAGCGAAAGAGTTTTGACTTGTGCTTTATTGCAGTATTTGAAGAGTGGTAAGTATAAACTTCAATACACATTTTCTGTCAACGTTTTGCACGAGAAGCCATGTTGGCGCAAACAAAAAGATAGCCAATGTTTCATGGATGTGGGTGCGGTGGAAAATTCACCATTTATGAAAAATTATGTTTTAAAATAATAAGGCATTCTCAGCTGTGAAAAATAAAGAAACAGTGTCACCTGTGAAAGATTTTTCCAGAATCCTCAACAAAACGTGATTTACATCCATATGCAGAACAGCTATGTATCACTTTTTTTCTTAAAATGTAACGATGATAACGGAAACAAGCGTACTGGACGCGAAGGCTCCCCAGAAAACTAAGGCGAGTTGAATGCAAAAGAATAGTGGGCGTGAGAATTCGACCAAGGCCAACTCTTGTAAAAAAAAAAAAAATTATTGTGCAAAACGGTTTCCATACGTTTTGGGACGCTAAACTGTAGATTTTAGATTACCGAAATATATTATATCATTGAAAGTAGTTTTTTTTATAAGTTTGGTGGGTGGGAGAATCTTTCAAGGTCCACGATTATGTAAGAAAAGGATTTTGAAATATTTTTTGCCTGAGAAAATTCTAAGGTCGAGCCTGATGATGGACTGCTGCTTCTGTTCTACAGACACAACGGAAGCGTTTCAACTTCTGCTAGATTGTTGCTTTCCACCTTGGGTCTTTAATTGTTCCGCAGCACATAATCTCGGATCATCCAATCTTGGAAACAAACAAGTAATTTTTCTGACACATTTTTGTTAGAGCTGTAGCAAACCGTATGTTTTCGTTATTGAGATGCGGATAATCACTCAGACTCGAAGTAACGAATGGCTACTTTAGGATATCATCCATTACTGCATTCAGCTTCGAACTTCGAATACAGACTGCCAGGCGAACTTTGAAGGGGGAAAGTGAGTTCCGGTAATCGAGTACTAATATCTTCTGTTATTCGTTACTGGATACCGGATCGCGGTTTGAAGATGAAAATGAGTCTTGGTATTTGAGTAGCAGTAGCAGTATGTTCTGCTTTCGTTACTAACTACTAAGGGGGTTGCATTTCGCATGGGTCGAATGGTCTCGTTTGGATGAGGTTTGAAAGATCCATATGTTTTGTTTTCGTTACTGATGACACAATATCAGATAGATACAGTATCTGCTGCTCTATTATGATAGGGGATTAGACATGGCGTCTGTTTTATACAATGAGGGGATGTACGGTTAGTATGTTATGCGTGGGTGCCAATATCAGATTTTTTGGGGGGTGGGGGGAGAAAGGGGGTAGTTCTTGCAATTGTAGAGCAATATCTATAAGAATATAGAAGGTAGAATCTATAAGAATATAAGAAGATAGTAAGGGGTCTATAAGATATCTATAAGAATATAGAAGATAGTAAGAGGGTGCTCGTGCTTTCTGACATTTTAGTACTAAAGAGTGGTGTCATCAGGATTAATTTTCAGGGTGGTTCCGAAGGATTGAGAACTTGTTTTTTTAAATGCTTGAGCTAGAACCAAAATATGAGTAGTGAATAACAAGTTATTTAAATATGCCTTAAAAAAATATTTTTATAAAGTAATCGAATTCACGCATTTTTACTATTTGAAAAAAAAATGCATTAGGCATGTAAACTTAAAACACATTTTTTTTAAGTTACCGTTTCGTTTTAAACAACATTTTCGAGAAGAACCCGGGATTTCTGTGCCCATCCCCGCGTACGACACTGGTATTAAACTAATTCAAAAAAGTTCAGTATGTTTTAAAATGTTGACGTGTAAGGGGGAGGGGGGGCAACTTGACCCCCATCTTTCAAGAATCCGCGCTCAGAAGCAACACTGTGTACAATCTTTCCGTAATACTTTTAAGATGAGAATGAACAGCTTAAACCAGCGTTCAGAATTAAAAAAGGGGAGGGAGACTATGGGTGGGAGACAGCATGGTTTTGGAAGATTTCTATGGGCGCTATCGGAGTTATTCGTATGATTTAACATAATATAAAACAATACATTTGTATAAAAACATCTATTCATCAGAGAAAATAAGCTTTAAACACAACTCTTACGCTATAAGATCAAAAAATAATGCATGATATTTTTATTTGTTGTCAAACCAAAAAAACGTAATTGCATCTAGTATTTTAAACATTCATAATCGTACGTAATGCTATGTTCAGTGGTGTAGCCAGCATTTTATTTCAGGAGGGGGGGGGTTATCGAATTGCTAACTAAGTATCAGTTGTCAATAAATATCATATTATAAGCTAAGCAAACGGTCAGATTTAGGAAAGTAGAGCTACAGCCCTCCCCCCTCCTCTAGATACGCGCTATAAGACTTGTTTCTCAATTTCGAATCAGTAACGAAAGTAACGAGTAACGAATACTTAGCAACGGGTAGTGAGTTTAGAGTAACGAATACATACGGGTATTAATATTTTCGTTACTTTTACAGCACTAATGTTTGTTTCCGTCACCACTTTGGTATGACTAGGTTTCAGACGAAAAAATATGACTAAGCCCTGAATCTGTCAGTAGTAAAATAAAATCATCAATTTTTTTAATTTGGACGTAAACGCAAATTTCAAAAGAAAACAGCAAAATGTTAAAATAATTTCACATGAAATCGACCCCCATTTTTCTACTTCTACCGTGAGACAATGAAGAAAGAAAAAGCAACTCACAATGAAGTCTATCGCGTCATAAATCCTATTTATAGACGGCAGTTACAGTCACAGCCATGTCGTAAAAAGAATAACTAAAAAATTTTGTTTTATCACACTCGAGGAGAATATGAGAGCTCGCTGGAACGTTTCAACCTTTATATATTTTGTTTTTTACTATTATTACTTTAGAAATCTCCTCTCCTTCGGTAACTGGAGAGAGAGAACAAATCACAAAAAAGAAACAAAAGTGAGAAAGAGTAATGTTCGGATCTTTCATTAAATTAGAAAGGTTTTTCGCGAAATCAATACTACAAGGCGAAGATAACTTCGTTTAAGGCTGCTGTGACAGAAAGAAAATGAAAAAAAGCTTTTTGTTTCTTAAAAATCAATGGACTGTGCACGACAATGCGTGCCTGAGAGTGCTAAGTGTTTCCCTGCAAATGGTGTTAGTGGTGTGTGTGGGTAAATACAGTCATCCACCTCGCAACTTAATCATCGCAATTAAGCTTCATTACATTAGAAATAGCCCAGATGTGTGTATGTGTTTGTGTGGGGGGGGGGGGGTGGAGGTTGGGTTGCGGGACTGTATCCTTCAGGGGGACGAGCCCTTTTTCTGCTTCTTACTTCCTTGTATGTAGTAACAAACAAAATGAGGTATGTGTGATAAGGGAGTGAAGAATATACATATTGTAAGTCAAAAAATTCCTCATGGGTGGGGGAGTTGCGTCCCCCCTTGGCTGCGCCCCTGGACCCAGTCATTTATGGGCAGGGTCACCCAAATGACTTTGAATACATTAAGGTGTACGGATACATTCCATTCATTGAAAGTGTGTGGTCAATGACTCATTTGGCTGTCCCGAAAATCTCGCGAACTATCTCGAGCGTGTCGGCTTTCGGCGAAATATCGCCCAATTCAGTGTCAGAAGGAAATCTTTCAAATGGAACCCAGCATGGCGATAGGGGGCCTATTGGGCTAGAAATCGCTGAACGTTAGTATTACTGCAGTATTTCACTTCTTTCAAACACAATAAGTTTAGACGAAGTGCGCTGAAAATACTTTCGATTGAATAGAAGTGCAATTAAGTCGTGTGTAGTCCACATCAGATTTTTTTTTAATAAAGAAACCTGACGGTGATCGTGATGATGAACGAAAGGGGAGTAAGACATGAGAATAATCTACTGGTCCAGGATATACTTCTGGACCAACGGACCATTTGAAATTCCGAGCCCTGATGGACACTAAGATTTGAAGAGTGCGTGAATACCATTTGCTTCAATGCGGCTTAAAGGGTGGGATCATAGCTGCCAACCTTTCCGATTTCTTTGGGCGATTTCCCACCACAATTTTTATACAGTTTTATTATGGATTCAATTTTTGGCGTTATTTTAATTGCTAATTGCTAGGTAGAAATGAGTGGTGGGAAATCTCCCTAAGAAATCGGGAAGGTTGGCAGCTATGGGTGGGATGCTTCCGGGAACGTTTCAAAATCTTTGGGTTTTGCTTTTGTATGAGCGCACAGTGTCAGAAGAGTTTCCCGGCTTATCCATGCGCAGTGGAGCCAAGATGGAAACACGCCGAGTGTTAAGTGAGTAAAATCGTTGATTCTTACACAGTGTGAATCATAATTCTAAAATTAGACAGGCAAAGATTTTTCATAATTATTTGTTAAGAAATCAAGAACTTCAGTCCGAAATGGGTCCACCTCCTTTTAATAATGTCCTTTGTACGTCCGTCAGTCCTTCTTTTTTAATTTTTCATCTTTAGACATTGTGCGGAGGAGATGCGCTTGGGCGAGATACAGTTTGTAAACGGACATTCTAAAGATTTTAAAGTGTTTGAATGATTATTACTTTCCAAACATGTATCATCTAAGGAAAATATTGTCATCATGAAATATTCGACTTCGAGATTTGGGTGTACGGACACGTTTTGAGGTCTTCTGAATTCATTTCTGCGATTTTTATGAGATGTATGTATGTATGTGTGTATAAGAGTGAACACGATAGCTCCCAAATGGTACATTCGAGGGAGCTCCAATTGGGTAAATACGTTATAAACCAGCATCGTAAGACCGTTATTGATTTGGATGTGTATAGGACTCGCAGTTTTTCTAGAAGGCTACGACACACATTTATTTTACATCATGGCCTATGGAAAGAAATTCTTGCAAGTGCGCTAGCGTTTAAACGGCGCATTCGATGGAACTTCCATTGGGTATGTATGTTTGAATGATTCATCGATTCAAATTTATTTAAATGATCGGTCATGATCTTCATCGTAAGTGTTCGGGAAGTCGAGTGGAGTCACTCCAGATTTTTTTCGTGCTTAGTATTGCCTCAAATTACGCGCATTTTTTTAAATACACCTTTCACCCCTTTCCTTTAAATCAAACAAGTCCTTGGAAGTTCCACGTACTTGTACACTTTCTACGGATTCCACAAATGTCGTCCATTCAGTGCTTTTTTTTTTTCAAAATGAGACTTTCCATTATTTATGGAATCGTTCTTTTCGCTTTTTCCACCAACACTGCCACCTCGACGCAAAACTGAGGAAAGGGAAAGAGGAAAGAAAAAAACAAGAGCGAGCCCAGAGCAAACGGAAGGGATCGCTTTTCACAATTAACCGAGTGTGACGTTGGACAGTCCTTTCTAATTTTCGGCCCTTGATGTATGTGTGTGTGAAGTTTCTCCGGTCTTTTAAAAGTTCCCCGGAGAGGGATAGCCACCAGGAAGGAAGAATAGAAACACCCTTTCTTATTGGAGTGTGGAGGTGGAAAACGTTACGCAGTATTTTTTTTTTTTAATTCTTTTTAAACTTGGAAGGATTTCTAGTAAGGTGTTCAATCAATGAACCATTCGTTCATCGATTTACTTTCGCACATTTTCAAACCATTTTCACTACTGTTCAGGATCGATGCTATTTCTGAGCTTTAAACCTTTATTCACCGAATGAACCCCATTGCCGGTTCAATATTTTTCGAGTTGGAGGGTAAAAAAATGTCTATTTTTTAAATACATATTTTTATATAGATACATTTTTAGAACATAACACTATTCTCATCTAAGATTTCCTAAATAGTGCAGAGTTCTACCTTCTAGTGGGCAGAAAAGAAAATTAAAGTGTTTGAAAGCAAAACGAAATCATTCGGGAAAGATTACGGGGAAAACAAAAAATTTCCCACTGCCCGAGCTCAGCTCGGGAAAATCCGGTAAGAGGTTAAAAATGGCCAAAAATATCAACCTGAATCTATTTGATTTCTCGTGTTATAGCTCCGTACTGATTCATGTAATAAAAAAGAAAATTATGACAAAATGAATATGACTGGTTTGACTGGTTTTATAAACAGTGAACGAGTCTTTTTTAAAAGAGTACAGGACCTACCCATCGTGAGGAGACCAGTCATACTTTGATCGGACGCACTTTCAGAAAATCGAATCCTTTCATCCTAAAACAGACGTCTGAAAATTCACTCATTTTTGGGGAGGAGGGCGCTCGACACGATTACAAAGTGAGCGGAAAGCTGTCTATTTAAAACAAACAATTCAGCTGATTAGGTAGTTAATTTCAAAGGAACGGTTACAGTGAATAGATTTTTCTTTTTTTTAAAAACAATTTTATTTTAACGGTGTTTCTAAGTAGCGTCGGTAGATAAAGGGTTAACCGATCGCTTTCGACCGAGGGGCTTCGATCGCTTCGTAAATGCATCATGAATATTTTATTGTGTTTTTGAGAGGTCACTTTACGTACGAAATATGTTTCAATAAGCTATAAAGAAGTTTCATCGATTCCATATTTATAACAGTTAAGTCGAAAAGGAAATAGGTCATTGAATTTCAGGTATACACCCATCATTTCATTCAGTTGAGAACTCCACTAAAAAAACATGGGAGGGGAAGTAGAGGGAACTCAGAATCACTTCGCCCCTCAGTATCAGTATCACCTAGGTTCATTCCCGAGAATGGATCCTTTGAGACGTATGAACCCTTTAAAGCGCAGTGTTCCCGCTCTGGGAACACCCAACTCGGACGTTTGGACGGTTGCCAGTCACGAAGAATAGATTTCATATCTACAAAAATAGTATCGAGTGACATAGCTCCACGAGAATCCTTAACTTTTTAGCACGCCCTTTCCCGTCAAAAAATTATTTTCAACAGCACTGGCATCTGCTGAAAAATGGAAGAATGCGAGAACAGCTGGATAGATGGCCCCATGGCAACGGCTGCCCTTTTTTCAGCATTAGGAAAGGGTTGCTCCTAAAACTGTTTTACGACTGTCGCGTAGCACCCTCACGGTTAGATTTGGTTATTTATGAAGGCTGTTCCACTGGGAAATCATGCAACTTTCAAACAGCTTTTTAAAAAAGCTATTTGCGCTAGAGATTCCGAAGTCTTTTGCACAAGTTGTACTGTGAACTGTTGCAAACAATGAAACTATAGGAATGACGAAAGACTCCGTCAAACAGGTTCAACGTACGGTATTTTGAAATACTTCCCCAAGTAGGCAGCCGTCTTCGCCCCCTATTGGGTGTTTAGGATTTTTTTTCTTCTGAACGTTGCACGAAACATACAGCTTGACTGTTAGTATGACTGCATAGAAGCATGCAGAAGAAGCATGATTCATTGCGTTCGGGCGTTCAACAGGATGAACTTAAGTTCTGTGACGACGATCGCTCTTAAGGAAGAACATCCTTAACCCTTTGAGGCGCAACCTTTTCCCAATGCTGAAAAAAAGAACAACCGTTGACATCGCTCGACTTAACTACCAGCAAGATGGCGGACCCACAGATCTAGAAACCCTTTTTCGACGACAGCTGTGCCAGCTGCGTCAAAAAAGGGTATCTAGATCTGTGGCACGCGATGAACGTTTCGATCGTCCGCCCTCTTGCGGGTCGTGAAGTCGAACGACGGCAACGGCTGCCCTTTTTCTAGCTTTGGGCCATCTATCCGGCTGTTCTCGCATTCTTCCATCTCTCAGCAGATGTCAGTGCTGTTCAAAGGAATCGTGGCCATTATTTTACGGGAAAGGACGTGCTAAAAAGTAAAGGATTCTCGTGGAGCTAGGTCACCGGCAACTGTTTTAATAGAAATCCAATCGATTCTTCGTGACTGGCAACAGTCAAAACGTCAGAGTTGGGTGTTCCCAGAACGGGAATGGGATGGAGATCACATATCTAATTTAATAACCATTTAATTTGGCTTTCTTTAATGTAATCTAACCAAAATCAAGAATTCTAAATCTTTTCTGTTCTCATTTTTTTTCTGCCATTTCGTCTTTTTAAATCTATATATTCGCTTTTCCCCGTATGCATCATTCTTAATTGTTTTTTTCTCTACATCAGACCTGTGGTGCCGTTGTGCTAAAAATAGATTATATTGCGCCCGTTTGCAAAAGCAACGTCTTTTTGTTGACAACCTTGTTTGGCTTGGTGTTGGTGTTTTTATTATTGGTTGCCCTGCGACCTCTTTAAAAGGATTGGCTCGCGATGACGTCATTTTAATTTTATTGGATTCACTTTTAGGGTTGCTCCGGAATGGCCGTTATGGATCTCGGCCATGTTGTTGTTCTCGCCAATGTGTCATTTCTCTGCTGGCGTCATTTTTAATTCAAATTCCATATTAATTTCACTATCCATATAGGACGTTTTTCTAATTCGCTGAGCCACCAACCGTTGTAATAAGTTTGTGTTTCAATAATATCTTTTAAATAAATAGTTTTAATCATTCAATGTCTTTTTCTTACTGCAACTAAGTGCATCGAACCTGGATTTCCAACCGTCACAACGCAATTTAATAATTTAAAATACCGTAACCCATTCACTTCGTTATAGGGAATACTGCGCGGTAAAGGTTTAAGGGGATAGGGTAGCCTTGGACGGAGGACTTTGGGGGGGTTCTAACGCGAATTCATGTTCTATCTGTAGAAAACCGACCCAAACTCTAGACCGGTAGATGGGCGGCCGCGAAGTAGGTCAATGCTCTGAACCTTCACACTTCATCTCATCTGCCCCGATTCAGTGGTCTTAGCACACACATTATAGGATAGAAAACAGTTTGATGACAATTTTAGTGTTTACAGAAACCGAGAAACAAAGTCCAAGATTTTTAACACTAGGGTGCTACTTTGCTCAATCCCAGAATTTTGTCTTACGCTATCTTGTAGACAGTTTTTGTAAATAGAAACTGCCACGTTGAAGATCTTTTCAAATGTATTACGCCAGATAATATGGAGAGGGAGGAGCGTTCATAAAATGTTGAAAATCGCACAAGGTTTGCCATTTTTCATAATGGATCTCTCAATTGGGTGTCAAAACGCGACCATTTACTATGAATATACTACGAGTATAGTTAGAAAATGCCTGACGAAGATTGTAAAATAGTTTTAGTAGATAAAATAAAAAGTTTCTGGGTCTTCTCATAAGCGAAAGAGCGAGTAGTTTTTTTCTTTTTCCAAAAATCACGTGCATTGGCTCATTATTCTTATGACACACTTCATAACATCACTCGTTCATCCACCCATAAACAAAAAGTCTGCTACCGAAACTGCGACCGTAATATCCCATTTCGCGTTGCCGACCCACACACAATAGAAAACACGCAGAAATCCGTAAAATAAATTCTTTTTGCTCGTACAATTGAACGACATTCCAACAAGAAATAGGAGAATGTTCCTTTGCAGTTTTTCCTTTAATTCACTTTCGTCGACATTGACTTTTTTTTTTTTCATTTCCACAACAAAATGTTTTATAAGTTGTAGGCGTCTCTTTATTTATTTATTTTTCTTTTGTAACTAAGATATAACGTCTTTTGTTGTAAGAATGTATTCAAGGAAACGCAACACGCAGTAGTATTCGTCGCCTTTAAAAGCTGCCAAGGAAATTGAATATTTTAAAGGAGTTGAATGTATCCATGTTGAGTGCATAAGTTTCTATTCTTATTTTTTTAATGTAAAATACGTTACAAACGTTAATGATTTATAATAACTATCGCCCAAATTCCCGCATACGTTAGCGTATTACATAAGTAGATTCATTTGTGATAGAGTAAAAAGAAATTTAGGTTCCCTTTTACCAGCTGTAATATCCATCGCACCTGTAACACTTAGAAAACAATTTTTAAAAAAAGTACCAAACTTACGCCATTTTGCGGAGTCGTTCAGAGGTTGACGCAAAAATTAAGTTTTACCCTGGGTGGCGCGAACTCTATTGGCGGATTTGGCAAAGTGTTTTATAAACCACGCCGAGTGTAGCCAAACTGTGGCGCATTGCATCCTCGTCCCTTACTTCTTGTTTTCAGACAGACATAAGACCTCCGAGAAATAATTGCGTGCCAAAATATTTTCATTTCTTATAATTTAAGACACTACATCAAAAGGAAGCATTTGTACACTCCAAAATTTGAATCCTCTCTGATACCCTCTACCAAAATGATCTCAAAAGGTAATGCTAAAGAATCTTTCCTCAAAACAACTTCATGTTCGAGCGTTATTTCATGTTCGCGCGTTATTACCTTTCCTCCCCTAAACGGAAGCCTATTCAGTGGCCTGGATAGGGAGGAGCGAGGTGGGGCATCTGTCCCCGGGTGCCACATTCAAGGGGCGCCCAACGGCACATAAAGACCTTCCCCATTCCATTTTGGAAAATAGGAAGGGGCGCAAAATCTTGTACCCAGGCGTCAAAAACCCTAGCGACGCCTCCGAGCCTATCCCAATATTCATATTTCCCAATTCTACCCTAATAGCACAGAACGTCACAATGAGGTCGCCGTGACGTCCCTGTGAGTCACACTGGTGACCATAAGTTACGTCAACTGGAAGTCACAGTGTGACTTGCCAGTGACAACAGCTGCGACTTCTTTTGACGTCAACTTGACAGATCGTTTGTGACGTCTTGGCAAGTCTTGCGATTTTTCGCAACTTTTGAAAGCACCCTGCGACTCAATTTTATGACTTTGCGATGTTGCTACTTTCTTGCTAGTTTTTTGATTTTGTGAATTCTAAGTCATTTTGCGAATTTCTCAAAAAAAAAAGTTTTTTTCAGTTTTAAAATCAGTGGAATATTTAAGTCACAGTGTTGTGAATGGGACGGCGCTGTAACGTCGCACTGAAGTCGGAATGTCGCGCACAAGTCACAGTGTGATTTCATGGTGACGGCACGCTGTGACGTTGCCGCAGAAGGACACTAGACAGTCAAGGCGACTTATTTGTGACTCATTCGCGACGTCCCGCGACGATCTTGCACGTCGCATTTTGGTCACGGTGCTATTAGGGATAGCCGTGAACGTAAGGGAGTAAAAGGTGCAGGAGTGGCTGGGCAAAAGGTTGGCCACGTCTGTTGTCCATGCATTGGACACATTTTATCTTTCTTGTCTTTTATTTTCCATTGACTGTTCCTAACCCATAAAATAATTTCTTGAGAGGATGGCTCGCGTTCCCGTTCATTTCTCACGGCGCTGTAAAAAAAAAAAAAAGCAGTCTGTGCGCAGCTCTGTCATCGGAACGGGATTTTGAGGCGAAGTAACAAATGACGCCACGGGCGCAACGGTGCATCCGAAATTTATTTTCCGGGCACCCGGGCGTCCGGTCGAGGCGTCCCCGGGGCCATTCATTACTTCGTGCTGCTGCGAATTTTAGATAACAGAAATCTATGGCTTTCGACCCACCACTCATATTTCACTCGTTTATTCCGTGGTTCAGCTTTTTTATTTTGCGGCTACTCTCTTTCCGATTCTTTTTAATAAGAGTTGCGTCATGTATTCAATTTTCAGACTGCCCCCCACTTAAAAAAAAAAAAAAAAAAATAGTACCGTTTTTATGAACTTTACGTGGATTTCGTGAAATGTAGCTAAAAATTGTAAATTACAAAACAAAAGCTTGTGACTGATGGTTTTATTTATTTATTTTTTTTCATAAAATGAAATCTTTATGCGAAAACCGTTATGCTCTAATTTATTACTTTCCGAACATGTACCCTGTAAGGAAAGGAGTGTCATCCTGAAAAAATTCGACTTCGAGATTGGGGTGTAGGGACACGTTTGGAGGTCTTCCGAATTCATGGATGCTATTTTTACGAAATGTATGTATGTATGTATGTGTGTATGTTTTTGTGTATGTATGTGAGTGAACACGATAGCTCCTCAACGGGGCATTCGATAGTGATCCAATGGGGCCTATATGTTGAAAACCACCGTCGCAAGACCGGTATTCATTGGGGTATTGATGGGGTTTTTTTGTTCATTAAATGAAATTGTTATGCGAAAAACTTTTTTCCCCATTGGGTTCTCATTAATTTTT
>JAWZYV010000666.1:0-90068 GCA_038373885.1 Cheiracanthium punctorium | reverse complement strand
CGGAGGGGTGGGGGATTGTTAATATGAAGTGTTCGGAAATGATACATTTGTTCATTAGAAATATGAGTATCTCAAGTTTGAGTGCCTCATGCGTGCTTAATCATGTGTACTATGATTCACGCTAACCACAACAGGGCAATAATTTGCAAGTGACAGTTCTGGATCCGTGAGTAAAGCTTCAATGAACAAAAGTGAGAAAATTGAGAGTCAAAATAATTTTATCTATGCTCATTCAGTACATATAAGTATTACACGACGCTATTTTCCATTTAAATATTAACAGTAATGTGTAAGGGATGTAAAACAGACATTCACTGTTTAGTACAAGGACTAGTTTAGTCATGCTTCGAATCCTCACACTCACAAATTGTTAAAACTACAGTACTATTAAAATCAAGCAGGTTTTTTAGCGTCGACATAACTTGTCTACACGATATGTCACAGCGAGGCACTTTTCAGATGGGATTGCCAGATAAAGCGACGGGTAAGGGAAGAAAAAAATGTTGAAAGTCGCACAAGGTTTGCAATTTTTGATAATTGATTGCCGAGTTTGGTGTCAAAAATACGTCTTCCAAACTAAATTAAGCTTGGTGATATCTTTCAAATTTGGCTAGAAACTGGATTATTACAAAGGAAAACTATAGTTAGAATATGCCTGGCGAAGATTGTAAAACAGTTTTAGAAGGTGATTTTAATATAGATCTCAAATCCGAAGATGTGTTTTATAGAACAGGAAGACAAATACGGTACACTTGTAGATTACGATACTCTTTCCAAATGGTATTTATAAAGCTGAAGTATAGTTAGAATATGCCTGTCGAAGATTGTTAAACAGTTTTGGTAGGCAATTTTAATATAGATTTCAATTTTGAAGAATTGTTTGTGAACAAGAAAGACAAACGCGGCACACTCATGGATTATGATGCCCATTCCAAACAGTATTAAAAATGCTGAAGTATAGTTGGAATATGCTTGGTGAAGATTGTAAAGCCGTTTTAGTAGGTGATTCAGTGATAGATTTCTAATCCAAAAATGAGTTTTATGGAGCAAGGAATAAAAATACGGCACAATGAATAATGATACACTTTCCAGCTTAATGAAATAAGGAAGAAAACTATGGAAGAAGCATGGATTATGATGTGCTTTTAATATATAGCACTTTAGTGCGTATTTAAAATCTGAAAGTGTTTCAGATTTTAACTTTTTTTTTTTAAAGTAATACAGCCAACTAGGAAAAATTCAAGCTTGTAATAGTCCTGTATTTACTTTGAACAAATAACTATCTTACTTACATTTTAGCAGTTTGTTGCTACGGCCAAGCAAGTAAAGCTAAATAGTAATTAAAAGGAACATTCAGATAAAAAATAAGATTTTCGCAGGTTCTACAGGAACATTTTGACTGACAGTGCGCACTTTGATTCAAATGGATTATGTAACTCATACGATGTCACAAAAATCTGTCAACCCAGGTGTCTTCAGACCTTAAAACTCGGGGAGCAAAAAAGGAAGGTTGTTAAGAGCTGTAAAAAAGATTTAGTTCACATTATGGCCTATGTATGGAAATGCTTGAAAGTGCACTATTGCATCTGCAGAAAACCGCCCGAAACTCCAGATCGTTAAATTGACAGCCACGCAGTATGCCCGAACGCGATACCTTCACACTTTGGCTATCGACCATACTCATTGTCTTAACACTAGTGTCTAAACAGCGCAGTCGATTGAGCTCAAATTGAGCGTGTATGTTATAGGTCACGGTCGCATGACCTGCATAGATTTTGGTGTGTGTATTGCTGATAGTTTGTTCACAAGACTGCAAAAGTAATTCTTATATATTTCGGCCTACGAATGCAAATCAATTAGAACGTACTAGTGTCTAAATGGTACATTCGAATAAGTTTAAGAAGGGTATGTATATTATAGATCACCCTCACACAGCATGTATATCCGCCGCTGGGTGTAATAAGCATCTTCATAGCATAATGAACTTTCTTGTATTACTTCAGTTTTAAAATATTTCAAAGGCCTCGCAGTGGTCTGGGCGCTAAACTCCGTTCCCATAAGAACACGGCAAGTGAAGCAGCATTCGGCTTGGTCAGTGCTTGGGAGGGTCAACTTTCTCTCGGCTCGACTGCAGTGGGACCGTGTACGCTAATGGGAGCTGGCGCACGTAAAATCCGTCGTAGCTCCAATGTCCTCCACGTTGTTAAACGATACCTCTGGGGGTGCCTATTTCAGGGGTTGGTCCTTCCTCTGGAATTGGTTCAAAATTAGGTGACCCCGAGCTGAGTCGGACTTCCTCCCACTGAGGCTCATTAAAATGGAAGCCGCCCCATCCGCCCATCGCCTGCCTATATGGGGGATCTGGCAACAACACAACATATTTCAAAGGCTGAGATAGCCCCCCCCCTCTTCTTTTAAATGCAAGAAATTCCCTTAAAAGTACTCCTATGAGAACCCATGAATGACGACACGATCCATAGATTGAATACTATTGATTTATTCGAAAGTTAATGCGAGCCATGGAACTAACTTCACACTAGATATGCACTTACAGAATTTAGAGTTATTTTCATGTTAAAAATGCAAAGTAAAATACCGGGGACCAAGCAGCTGCCTGGTTTGTCCTTGCTTTAGTGAGATTCTTCGTACATGTATTATGTATTACAATTCTACGGATAGGTTTAGAATATTTAATGTTGATAAAAAGACTGCACGGAAATCTATTTGGGCGGTCTATAAAAAGTCCTTTTCCGTTTGTACTTGCACACCGTAGTAAAATCACAAAATAAAAATATCCTAATGTTCAAAATAATTATACGAAATAAACATCTCCTTTTAAAATAAAAAAAAACGGTGAGGGGGCATGGGCGCCGGCAGAATATTTCCCAGGGGAGGGGGGCAAAGACTACTTCAACGTATGGTTACCATGTTGGAAAGAGCAAATAAGCAAAGGAAAACCCTGCATACAAAAATCCAGGGGGGCATTGCCCCCCCTTGCCCCATGCTGCCGGCGCCCATGATGAGGGGGGGGTGGCCTACTTCCTCAAATACAGCACTTCTAGTCTGATTGAAAAGTAATTCGTATCGTAAATTCATGGACGAGAAATTCTCGTGAGAAATCTCGTGCGAGACAATTCTCTGTCTCGTCTAGCGTCTTGCCTTGCTAAATATTTCCTTTGTTGTCTCGCGTCTCGCCTCGAAAAATTTTTCCTATTTCGTCTCGCATGCTAGACAAGAACGCGAGACGATGTGATATATCTCGTGTCCATCCCTAGTTGCCAACTCTGCCGGATTAAAAGTGGCTAGATTCACAGCGAAAAATGGATAGAAATGGCTAAGAATTATTCCGAGCTGAGAGAAAAATAAATTAGTAATAAACTGATTGCAATAACAAAATAAAATTTTGTTTTTGCCTCGTTTTGAGGGAACGTGTCCTAAAAGGAATGAATTGTAACATCAAGTCAAGGTGCCCTATTGTGTTGACATCCAAACAATCGTCTGCGAAGTTTTGTTTCGCTGTCGCAAAATGTCTACGTTTTTAAAAAGACCACAATGTTGAACTTTTATACCCTCATGTTTGCGCATGCGCGTTATAAAATAAATTTAAATAACATTTAATGATGCAAATGGAGAATTACAGACACGAACAAGCGGAATGGACCTATGACTAATGACGTTTAAAATGGCTAGAAATGGCCAGAAATAGCTTCAAACAGAAAGAATATGGCTTAATTCCTTAAGTTCTGATATTCTGATTGTCTGAGGTGGGTGATTGGACGGGATGTTTCAGTAAAAGGTCTCTACATACAAAGACAACAGTGAGTCATAAAATCGAAGAACCTTTCTGTGCTGTTATCTTTTGTCGCAACCATAGCTAGAAGTTTTTCTGGAGAGGATGTGAAAGGAAGTGGGTGCTCACTGGCGCCGACTTGTAAAAAATTTTGAGGGAGCTCGAATGATTCGGTTGGGAAGGGAGGGGGGGGGTTAAAAATACTTTCCCAATATCCAGCAAACACACACAGGTTCTCTGAACGTCTATTAACGTTCAGAAAACGTCTTCTGAACGTTAATAGACGTTCAGAGAACCTGTGTGTGTTTGCTGGGTAGTTTCCTGATTTCCAAAGAATCAGAAATTTTGTAATTACGTTCCAAAATGAGCATTTTTCATTATAATACTTATATTAAAAAATTCTTTTTACATTTCAGAAAATCTGCATAATCGTTTCAAGTATCCTATCTCAATTTCAAATTAAATAAGTTTAAATGGAGCGCATAAAATATGTATATAATTTAATAGACATGAAAGAAGTAATGTGCTTTTCGCTTTTTTTTTAAATTTAGATTATGTTGATTATGAATTCAATAGATCTAGTCCGAGGGGAGTGCTCTCCGTGGGTGTTTTTCTAAGGGGTCCTAAGCTGCATTTACTCGATGTTTCGGAGAAAATCATGGGAATCTCCGGAAGGCTCGGTAGGCGGATGCGACCTACATTTGAACCAGGCATCTTCCGTTTACTAGTTGAGAGCGCTATGTGCTCGGCCACTAGTGGGGCACATCAAATTTTTTTAACTCACTTCAAATAAAGGAAGAGGTTCTATGTTAAACGCGTATGATTTTTGAAAATAACTTTCACTCTCTTTGGTACAATTTTGGATCAATACATTTACAAACAAAAAAGGTCAATTATCTTTTATTTCGCATTAGAAAATTTCACGATTGCAAAACTATAAAGTAACGAGTCAAGTTTCCGGAGATAATCTTCAAGATGTTTCTTTATCCACTCAGCTTGCTTAGTCCTAAAAACTAATAAAATTGTCCAACGGTCCTGCCACATTTCTGTCAATTCAACTCTGTTTAGACAGAAAGATTCGAAATAAAATTCGAAAAATCTCTGAATTTGTGCTTTGAGCTAAGATTTATCAAAAATTTATTATGGTTTAAATTTTTTGAGTTTAAAAAGAACCTTTTCTATACAAGACCAATATTTGGTCATTTGTTGAAAACTTTTTACTATGAATAAATACCACTTTTTATCACGAAAAAGAGTTCGCTTAAATATTACGAATGATTTATCGAAGAATTGGTTATTACAAGTTTTTGTGGCTAAGGAAGTTGTGTACGAAAAAGGGAGAAAACGTGAGGAAAATGCAACCCCTTGTAAGATTCCCAGATCCGCACAAAAGGGCAGACTTGGTGTCGCCTTTCCAGACAGTTGTTACAAAGGACCCCCCCCCCTTCAAAGAATTGCCGAAATTGATCGCGTCTACGTGAGCGGGACCTGAAGGTGCCTTCTAGCGGAAACGTACAGGCGCCATGTACGGACCAATTGGGAATCCTTGAATCCCCCCCCCCGTCTTTAGATATATCCAATAAGGAATCTATGAAAAGATGAGGGGGGGGAGAGAAGAACCGGAAGAGAGCCCCGGAGTTGGGGAGTGCCGAGCGAGAGCTGGAGAGGTGAGGTCGAGAGAGAGGTCCTCCGCCGACAATTTTGGAAGTCCGATCGAAGGACTGTAGGGCGCTGCCCTGTAAACTGTTTTTTGCAAGTCCGGTTGTGGACAGAAGGGCTCTGCCCGTGTGAAAGGACTAGTCTTCTATTGGAAATCCTATAGACTCTTATTTACTTGTATATAGCATCATATTTAATCGAGATTGTTTTAAAATTGTAAATAAATAAATTATTATCCTGTAAACGGAACTTAGCTGTAATTCTCAACGCTACCATTCCACACCCAAGACGTTACACCCTACACATTTTTAGTTGCTTTTTCAAACGATATATCGAATCAGGGATTTATTAATACAGGGTGGGCCGCAATTCCCTCCCGGATGTGAAGGCTTATAAAAAATGTATTACCGATGCGGCAATAAAATTGTCTTTACTGAAGAAAGGAACACTACAAGTTTTGTTTCACAAATCACGAGCTTCCTGTATCTATAAATATATACTTATAGGGTGTTGCACAAATTCCTGCCTGGTTTGGAAGGCTTTTAAAATATATTACCAATACATCATCAAAGTTGTCTTTACTGGAAAAAGAAACATTACAAGTTTTGTTTCACAAATAACAAACTTTCTCGTCGTTGGTTTGGCCGAGGTTCTAACGACAACAATCTCCTTCATCCGTAAACACCACACTCTCCAGACCATAACCATGCGATTTTTTTATGGAGCTACATAAAGGATCATGTGTTCGTGCCACCTGTGCCTCATTTACGAGAAAGGATCACAACCGCATTCGCTACTATTGATCGCGACAAGTTAAAGCGAGTGTGGTAGGGAAGAATTTGACTTTAGACTTTATATCTGCCGCTGCACGAAAGGTTCACATATTGAACATTTATGAAAAAAAAGGTTGTAACATTCTTTATTCAATAAAATCAACTTGTTGCTGTATTGGTAATATATTTTTTAATAAGCCATCCCAACCCGGGAGGGAATTATGACACACCCTGTATATATGTCTGTGCTTCTGTCTATCCCAGGGATGGGCAAACTTTTTCGGTCGCGGGCCAAAAATCGAAATAAAAAAAGTTTGGCGGGCCAAGATAAATATTTCTAAAATTTTAAAAACAATATACAAGTATTACAATTTAACCCATTTATGCCTAGCGTCCCTTTTTTTGGGACGGCATTTTCGCTATTAGTCGAAAACGTTATTTATTTTTCCTAGCCTTTATTCATGAATATTGAGCCTCAACTCTACAAAATATTTTAACATGACCCAGTAGGATGCTGATATTTCGATTTTTATGCTTAATGTTTTTAAAGGAAATCATCCCTTGTTCAAGAAGTTGACGTCAGAAATTTATCTATTATTTCTGTTATCAGTAAAAATCGAAGAAAGTCGCAAAAATATCCAGGCACAAATGGGTTAAATATGTTAATGAGATGAATGAAATTGCTATTTCATTTTTAAAAGTTCCTTATATTGAGGTTCGGAGTGAGATGTACTCATTCTAAGGAACGAGGCTCAATGCTCATCTGTCAGTCTACTTCTGAAAGAATTCTTTCTAAGGTTCATAGTTGAAAACACTTGTTCACATATATAAGATGAAGCAAACATAGCACAAAGGCACTGATTTTCTGAGCGTGAGATATTAAATTTGGGAAACGTTAATGATTTGTAAAACTCTAACTTTGGCATATATTTAGAAACAACTGCTTGAGATGATCGTTAGATTGCAACTCAATTAATTCAAGCTGCAAATCTGACCTCACTGCTTCACAATATACGTTCAAAGGCATGGTAAAAATATCCAATTCTGTTTGAATGGCACTGAAATCTTGAAATCTGCATTCGAACTCAAAATACAGTTTTTTCAAGGCATCTTCATAATTCTTAAGCTTCTCTTCATTTACTGAGAGTATTGAATTTAAACTCGAGGAATGAGACAAGTCGTTCTAGCTGCCCAGCAAACAGATTAGGTTTCAGTTTAAAAGCTTTGAGATGGGCCCAGATATCATCGATAAATTGATTTTTCCCTTGCATCTTGAAATTCAAGTTGCTCATATGACAAAGAAGATCTGTGAAAAATGCAAAGTCCGAAAGCTATTCTGTAGCTTCTTACATTTCGCATTCCGCAGAACACTGTTTCCCATGAAAGAACGACACAATGTCGTCTTTCAGCTGCCAAACTCGCTCAAAACACATCCTGCAAAATTCTATCTGCGGGCCGGATAAAACCTTCCGGCGGGCCGTAGTTTGCCCATCCCTGGTCTATCCTCTGTAAGGTATTAAGATAAACTCTAATATTCTGCGGTTTCTTTAAAAAACGAAAGTAAAATTAAAATATCAAAATAATTTCATTTTAAAAAAAATTCCTTGTGTGGGGGGTCTCTTCACCCTCCCGCCCCCCGCACTACGGGGCCGCTTTCAAGTCTGTGTTCGGGGGTTTCAAGGGCTTACGGTATACCACTGCTAGGGGCGTAACCCTTGTGGAGAGCACTTTTCTAACATTGTGTTGAGGGGGCGCAAAATTCAAACCCTGCCAGGAGCAATCATCACATCCTAGCTACAACGCTGATGCTCTTTCTTCTCAACTGGAAGCTGTCGACCACCTCAAGTTTGCGGTGTTTCTTTACACCTACAGGAACAAAAGGACCATCTGCTAGAAAGTCGACCCCTCAGTCTCATGGTCATCCTTTTGTGGCTATTTTATCTGGTAATCATCTGCCACGGACTAAGAGGCTTTAGGACGATCATCGGGAAGCAGCAGACGGGCGAAACTGCGTCAGCCTTTGAAAGGAAAATATGCGACCCCCTTTTAATGATTAACGGCATGGGCGCCCTCTGACGACACACGGCGTAAGCATCTCCCGCGGGGTACTTCCGTTGATATTTGTTTACGTTTTAGCTACTAGCACACGACGCATGCGCCAAAAAATTAATGGGTACGACTCCCAGCGCCACCTTTTAAGCAAATTTCATTTAGTTCTTTCACAATGCTTGGATGACAGTGGTGGCTCGTGGGATACAGCAAGTACAGCCGGGCTGCACTTGAAATTATCAGCACATACTTTAAAATAATTTATTCGACTAATTTTCCTAAATTCAGATTAGAATTGTGGAATTCCTACGGTAAATTAAAAAAAATTCCGAAAAAATCCAAACAAAAAAAAAAACGTATTGTGGCCGGATCGCTCATTCAGAAAAAAAGCACTTTAATCTTCCCGCAATTCAATTGGGAAAATCTTTGGTTCAGCCCAGAGCGCGGAAAAGAAAAATGGCAGCACCGTTGCCATGACAACGATTACGTAAGCAGCCTCTCCGGCATAGGGAGTATGCAGCTGGTTACAGCCGATGAAATATTTTCTAACGGCGGCTGAACTTGAGAACTCGACTCTTGGTTCGGACGAGAAGTGAGGGAGGGGGTAAGGAGAATATATGTTTCGAAAACTCTGGACTTTATATTGCTGAGTTTATCAAGAAGGTAAGCCTGAATAGACGCTTATGAATGGACAATTACCCATCAAAGCAGTATTGTTTTTAAGTAAGCAAGAACTGGCATTTAGAGGACATGGCGAGCGAGAAAATTCTTTAAACATGGGAAATTTTAAAGAGCTTTTAAAATTATTGATATCTGAATTAAAACTACGCCTTTTTATGGGGACATCACTGACCGATTCCCATGTTTAAAAGAAAGGAGGATTGATTTGACTTATAAAAAATAAGTAAGTTTTCTTTTATTTTTCTTTTCTTCTTTTTTCGAGGGTAAAAGATTAAGTGAAGCTCAGCAACAATCATTTAATTTGTTACCCTAAAAGTAGCCATGATAGCTTAAATTTTCGTTCAGGATAGTTTTTTTTTTTTTTTTTTAGATCACTTATGAAAAATAAAGCTGATATGTTATTGAGCTCATCCGTTTGACAGGTGGTGAGAAATTATTACATAACTGGTCAATAACTGGTTCTTTTTTCTTTTCAAGTTATCGTTACAAAAGAAAATTCTAAGGAAACTTCGAATCAGACACGGATTAATGTAGTTTTGAGGATAAGAGCGGCTGGTTGAAATTTATGTCCATTTTATGGAAGTAAAATAGGATCTCTTACATTTTTTACGTAATTTCTTTTTTTTTTTTTTTTTTTTCCCTCGGTGAGGGCTTAATCCGCCAGCTTTCGAATTCAGTAACAAAGATTTTCCAATCCTGTCCGGAGGAAAGGGGGGGGGGCTCATATGCTTCCGGCTGCACTAACAGTTTTGACCACGGGCCGCCACTGTTAGATGATTGTCCTGTACCCTCTTAGTCCGTGTCATCTGCTAAGAGAGGGGAGAGGCCAATTCTGTTGCGGATATGGCCGAGAGCATTAACCTCATACCCTATGAGGCAGGTGTTCTGCGGTCGAAACCCATCTTGGTGGCATAGAAATTTTGAAAAAAATATAAGCTAGTGGCTCCATCTATGAGACTGGTTGGATGTTAATTTAACAAATAAGAGAATGGAATGTGGTGTTTATAAGACTTACGAGAGACGATTTGCTGTGGCCCTCCTTGGCCGAGCGGCAGGAGTCAGCGTTCTCGCTCTCCTGATGCGGCGGGTTCTGTCCCCGTCGAGGTGTAAGTGTGTGACGGATGTGTGCGAGTGTGGTGGTTCGGAATCCACGTTAAACTGTAGGTCCCTGTCCCGCATTCTGTTCGGTGGCAGCCTTTCTATATGTATCTCTCTGTCCTTCTCTTCTCATCCTTGTGCAAAGGAATGGGGCGGAACCTGCGTGGGATTGATCCGGGGCAGAGACCCCTTCCTTGTATCGGCGTCGAAACTCCAGTCATTCCTCCAGCGTATCCGCCCTCATCTTCCTGACCACGGGGAAATTTTGCAGCTTTCGAAATCGGTTAACGAGGTCCACTTTTTTCGAGATATTCAACTTCCTTTCTGTACACGTACATTAGAAACTTCCTTGGCCTCACCATGGCACAGTGGTTATGCCACTGACGGCCGAGTTGTGAAGGTCCTGGGTTCGGGTCCCATCGCGCGGCTGTCCATCTAACGGTCTGGAGTTTTGGTAGGTTTTCTCCAGATGTAACGTGAATACGCGTTAGAACCCCTTAGAAAGTCCTCCGACCAAGGCACCCCCCATCTTAGGCAGATACCCCGCGTGCAGGTTTGCCTTAGCACACACACTTAAAAACTTCCTTGCGAACTGTGTGCGGCAGGAAGTGAAATTACGCGAAGCGGTCGCCGCAAGAAAGTTGAATATCCCGAATATAGTGGGCCACGTTAACTGTTGTCGAAAGCTGCAAAATGGCCCCGTGGTCAGAAGTATTGAGGGTGGATACACTGGCGGAGTGACCGGGTTTCGTCCCCGATACAAGAAGGTGGTCTCCGCCCCATTCCTTTGCACAAGGGTGAAAAGGCTAGAGGTAGAGGAAGACTGTCACCGAACAGACTGCGGGGCAGGGAACCTACATTTTAACGTGGATTTCGAACCACCACACTCGCACTCACTTACACCTCGACGGGGACAGAACCCGCCGCATCAGAAGAGCAAGAACGCTGACTCCTGCCACTCGGCCAAGGAGGGCCTCGCCAGATCGTCTCTCGTAAGTCTTATAAACATCACATTCCATTCTCTTATTTGTTTAAATTAACATCGAATAAGTCTCATAGAGGGAGCCACTAGATTTTAATTTTCAAAAGTTTCATGTTACTAAGGTGGGTTCGAACTCGAGACATCTGCTTTATATGATATGGGGTTAGTGCTCTCGACCATATCCGCTACAGATTTGGCCTGTCTTACATGTCCATAAGACTATCAGCTGTTGAATATTTGGTTAAATAATTTATTGCCGATTTCCAGGGTGCGAATTGAACATATTCTTCAGAAGGGGAAATTTGAAAAGTGAAAAAGAAAAAGATACTCCACTCTCTATTAGGTATTGCATGACAAATGCATCCGCCAACATGTCTGGGAAGGGGAAGTGACTTAAAATTCAAACAAAAATCGACGCCCGATTTTCTATGCACATATATTCCTGCTTATGTCGATTCTACGTCCACCCTCAAATTCGGCTCGCAGCAGAGCAGTGCTTGTTCGTTCATTTTGAAATCTTCCTTTGAAACTTGACACCAGTTACAGAATGAGAAGTGGCATATGGCATGTGAATATCTATTTCAATGAATGTTTGTAGCTTTCTCTTTTGTCTAGTTAACAAAAGAAGAATGTCTATTCTCAATACTTAAAATCGCTGGGTACTCTTGAGCTTGAAGGGACAGAGATTAATTTAACATTTCTCCAGCAGGGGATAAATAGCATCCCTAGAAGGGATCCATTAATATTATTTGAAGGGATATCCCATTCTTCAGCCAGGGACAATCCCCGGCATCCTCCCCCCTCGTCAATTCGCACCCTGGTTGTAACACCTTATTTACACCTAACCGGGGCCATCGTGATTCTACCGGGTCTGCTTGTGCACTCCGGAAAAGGCCTACCCTAGTAGCAATAACCCATCGGTCGATGAGAGGCGGGTGAGTTTAATTCGAGGAGAAGGAGCAATGGCCGATCACAGATTTTCATCCAAAAAAGGGAAAATTTCATCGGAAACTGGTACAAAATGTCCGCTCGGGGGACCATAAAGCCGATCATCGTTTCCCAATGACTCCGATGAAATAACGAAAAGAAACCGATAAACTGTTTAAAATATATTTGTTAATAAAAAATAAACGACTGGCAGCAAAATTTTCAAAAAATGTCAGTTCTGTTCATTATGTTTTCGTTTTTTGGATGCTAACTTTCAGTTTTTCTGGAAAAAAAAGGGGGGGGGGATTTTTTTCCCTCCACCGGGCCCGAACCCTGAGTGCATGTGTCCACAGTTTACCTATATACTAAACAGACCTGTTCATCCTAGTCAACTCTACGGGAGAAAATGTCCGCGCAGTAAACTGGATTACGCAGCTTAACGCCACCAGATGGCAGTACAAACTCATGCACTTTTTTTGCAAATAGCATGCAAATTCAATTGATCTATCTTGTATTTTACGCAGCTTTTGCTTTTAAAATTTACTTTCATAAAGTAAAACAGGACTTTTTTCCGTTTGAGTAATATCGGTTTGTCTTTAAAAAATCATTGAGAGAAAATTACTAGCTTAAATAAGAAAAAAATTAATGCATTTTTAAGCATTGTCATTCGGAAGAATTATCGGCACGATGACAGAGCATTCTAACAAATTTAAATTTACGATAGAGGGCAAAAGCTCTTTTTATTCAGTAATAGAGTAATCGATAAAAGTCTATTTAAGAAAAAACATAAATTTAATTTATTCATTATATTAAATGTTCATCGTTAACGTTGTTTGTTTGAAATTCGTTCAAAATAGGTTGATCATGACTCAATATGTTGTTTTATTTAAAATATGAATTAAAAAAATTTCTTTAACATGGTTCTTGTTCTAAAAAAAAAGAGTACTGCATAAGCATGTTTAAAATATATTCTTTAATAATTTATAAGACTAGTTGAATTCAATACGATTTTTCCCCCACTAGAGGAGTGATATTTAACATGGGAGAAAGAGATATATAGTATTTTTCATGTATAAAAAATAATTTTCAGAGTAAATTTTTCCAAGGCCATACCCAGAAAAAATTTCGCTGTGTGTGTGTGGGGGGGGGCTGAAAATTTCGGGGCCGGGGTACCAAAAGGTGAAAAAGGCTAAATTTTTCACAATAATTCTTCATTATTATTGTTTGTTAACAAAATTTTAAATATCGGGGAGGGGGGGCCAGGGGGTGTGGTCCCCCCCCTGGGTACGGCTTTGGAATTTTTCAGAAGTGTGAAAAAAATATCTTTTTGATGAATGCTTTTCATAACAAAATTGTGGCAGTTAAATATACTTAAAAGCAGGGTTTTACTTATTGAAAATCATTTGATTTTTTTATAATTCTATTTTTCATCAGCATTGTGTTTTTAAATTTTTGCAATGTACATGGGGCAGTCTGTTATCAGAAATAACTTCTTAACTATATAGTATATTCTACTCACCGATTAACAAAAATTAAATATCTATGTTTTAACCTAGACATTCTATTATTTTGTAATTGGATAGTGCAAACTAAATAAGAGGTAAATTTAAAGAACAAATCAAATGTTTATTTAATACAAACCATTTATTTAATAAAGCCACAGTCCATACAATATACAATATTTTTAAGCAAATGAATTATCAATTTAATTTTTTCAATGAAAACATTATTTTCGGTGGTTTGTCAACTTCCAATTTCTTATGAAAGCTAGAATGAACAATATCAAAAGGAAAAAAAAATGTTTTTCTGTTCCAGCAGATAAAGCCACAGCTCTGTTGTTATTTGGTACATAAACTGAATTTCCCTCTTCATAAAGACTCCTTGAACAATTTGGGTCTTCATCAAAAGAAGAAAGAGCTTCTAAATATGAACACTCATTCACTCAGTTGTTCAGCCTAGTCATTTATATCAGCTCTACATTGTAACATCAAGTAAAAGCAATAAGAAATTAACAGCTATATGCAATGGCTATGGGTCCCCCAGCGTATTCTGGTGATATATTATCTCCCAGATAATGCTGTATTAACTGCTCAAAAGGCAGGGGTTTCATCGGAGCCATCCGACTCATTGTAGCCCACTTTATGCATGTCATGTCAAAATTTGTAGCAAAAGGAGTGCTTAAAATAATAAAAAAACTTTGTAAAAATACACCAAGTTTAATTCAACGCCCATATAGTTGTTTCGAGTAAAAACTTTTTTACCCTTCATGTTATTTATGTAAGGGAAAAGTACTGAATAGAGGCTATCCAAAAATGCCATACTTAGGAAGGAAGGGGGTGATAACAAAAAATGTAACATAACACATTTTGGTTAAAACAAAAACATTTCAAATCAGCAGTGTGTGTTTGTGCAATATAGTGTATACCTGTGACAGGGGAAGGAGGTCAAAAACATTGAAAAAAACTGTGACTTACTTAGGGACAATCCCATATCAGTATTATCAAACATTTACAACATGAATTTCTTTACATATTTTCAAGTAAAACGTAGTAAATTTAGAGCTAGTAGAAGTAATCTGCCATTGTGTTCTGCTTAGTTTAATTCTATTTTTATAATCCTTACGATCGTGTGTAGAATTTGCATATATTATGCATAAATATACCGTGAATGAATGACTAGTTTATATTTCTAACTATCTGTGTACATACTACGCAACATACAGATAGTACATACTGTACATACTGTCTACATACTACGTAAAAACAGTTACATAAAACCGAATTTTTATACATAGAGAGTTGACAGAGCATTACTGTTGACAATAACGATTTACAAATCAAACCGTAATCATGCGATCAAAGTGCAAAAATTAAATACTTACCTTCTCGAGAAATGGTCTTGATCCATTTTTCTCTTATAACTATATATCGCTGGGAAACTCATGGAACGAAACTTTTATGCCATCTGATCTTTTACGTCTGCTATCTGACTTGCAAAAGGGAACACAACAATATGACATCTTTGAAAAAAAAAATAATAATCCTGAAAATTAAAGCTAGTTAATTCTACCACACTGAAAGTCTTACACGTGAAGAATTGAATGTTTACCAGTTTACCCCTATATTTGTATTAGCTACTAGCGCCCTCTATGGGTGGTTTTATTTTTCCAAGCGGACAAGCCTTTGCTCGGCGTGAACAGGTCTGTTTCAGTATATAGGAGGTCTTGGTTACCACAAGGCCATCCAGACTTATCATGTAGGAGCCAAAGATTGAACTAGCCGTTAGTTTAGTCTCAGATTGGGACTTGGAGTGAAATTTTGACAAAGTGCTGTTCTGCTATTATTAATAATAGTCAAATTATTCGATTGGTAAGAAATTAATTTCACTTTTTACCAATGTATGTAAGTAGCAACAACATTCAAAATTAATAATTAAAAAACAATATTGCAAATTGTATAGGAATTTAATTGTGATTTTTTTAACTTTCAGATTTCTTGGATAACTTTTAAAAATTAACTGATTTCTCTTCTTGCTGTTTACATTAAGGAGGTTTCAAAAGAGTTGCTCATTTTAATGAAGTTTTCGTTATTCTTATAATGCAGCTGACGCTCAAATAGATTTTCTTTTCTTTTTTTAAACACATTTTTTTATTATTTAAATATTACAAACGATTTTATATAATAAACACTTACATATTTTTTTTAATTTTTTTTTGGTAAATATTTCTTTTCAAATTTAAATTTTGTGGGAGGTGACAAGTGGGGGATTACCACCCCCCTGCTCCCTTCCAACCCCACTATAAGAAATTTGAAGTAAATTATGCGGTTAATTCAAGAATTGTTCAAAATTTCCCTTAGAATATGCAAAGGCACATCTAAATTACGCAAATATTTATAGGAATTTAGGTAAAGTGTAAACCACTGTGGGACACTTGCAAGGCACTATACAGCTGCAGTTTCGGATAATATATTGTTGGTCGTTTTCCCATCTGCGAAACTGCTCGTCTAGATCACTTCTATCCATGAATAAAAATTCATCTATTGCAGAAAAACAAAAGTGCAGTTGCCGATGATTGAATCCGATCAGTCGATGAGTTAACGATGAGTCGATGAACGACCGAGCAGAAAACAAGCAGCCATTGCTACTAGGGTACGGACGTTTCTTCATTGGTTAGATTCGGCCGTTAGATGACGTATCTAAGTGCTGGAACCAATAAGTGAAAATCTCTAGGCCTCTTTGGATGACTCATTGGAGTGCACAAGCAGGATCGGTAGAATCACGGTGGCCCCGACCTACCTCATCATCAGATTTTCTCCCATTAAAGGTGTTTCACCTGAAGAGGGATCGTCATCGCAGAATTTTTGAACAGCTTTAAACACAAATTAATGATGTTAAGCACCCGAAAAAAAAAAAAATTAATAATGCTTCTTCACCAACGCATTAACAGTAAAGCTGTATGTCTCATGCAACTTTCCGTAATAATTCATAAACACAAAAGTCACCTTCAAAAATGGGCCAAAGTTACATGTTTAAGGTAGTATTGCGAAATTCCGTATGTTTATAACTTTATCCTGAATGTTTCGTAACTCATACAGGTTCTTTGTTTGTAACAGTTCACAGTATAACTTGCCAAGGAGACATTCTACATTTTTCAGTCTCTAGCGCATTTAAATTTTTCAAAAAGTTGCATACTTTCCAAAAAGAACAGCCTTGAACCATGGATTAGTATCCTACTATATAGTTATGCTGATCCCCGACTCTGTAACAATTCAGGTTGAACTACTCGAAGATAAAACTTTTACCGTCTTTAATTTAAACAGATTAAAAAGTTATTGTCTAAAAACATAATAAAATATACACCTTTTGTACAATCCGCTTGAAAATTTTCATAATTATGTAAAATATATATATATATATATATATATACATAACTAACAAGTAAAACACAAAACATACTACAAATAAGACATATCTCGCATAAAAGTAACAGCTATTATCAAGAATTAGAAACCAGATTTTGAATCCATATAAAGTGCAAGAATTATTGTGATAGTATAATGGAACGGAAATTATAACCACTGTCACCATCTTCAGGGACCACAAACAGTGGATTATAATTTACAGTAAACCAAATAGTAGGGTTTCGGTTGTGTGGCATATCAGAAGAGATATTAACTCCACACATCTGGGCCCTACCCTACTATATAAAGGAAAGAAGAAATCAAAAAGATAACAAAAATTAGAAAGATAATTTTACATACCATACCTTGAGCACATGGAAATTTATTTTGAACAGTTGATATGTGTTGCCAATGCTAAGAATTGTAAAAAGTGAAAAATGGTGTTGCCACTAAATAATTTTATATATATATATATATATATATATATATATATATATATATAAAACAATCTGCGCTGCTTTAAAACTCTGGAAATCCACCGGTGCCCCAATTTTTAAGCGATTTTTCGCTATTTTCAGCTCCATTTTATTTCCTAGAGTAAAAAAAGCTATCGTGACTTGCGTGACAAAATTAGGTGTCACAATTGACATCGATGTCATATTGAAGTCTGATTTGTGGCTCCACATTTGGCGATATTTCGCAGAAGCTTGCCAAGTCTGGTGACAGTTAGCGAGATTTCAAGCATGGCCGAAACAGTGACTGTCCATAGACTCTTAATGTCTGAAGATGTTATAGACCTTAATGTATTAAAAGTCTTTTGGGAAACCCCGTAAAATAAATTAACCAGTGGATTTGCAACAAAAAAATTTGAAGTGCGCGTTTTGCTGCTAAGTAAAGTCATAAGTACGAAATTTCAACTTTCTACGGCCAGTCGTTTTTGAGTTAAGCTAGAATACATAAGTACGTACACACGTATCACGCTATAGGGTTGTCCAAACGTTTATGCAAAGAGCCTCTTTGAGAAATTTCCATGGAAATCGCGGGCCAGTGGGGTATGCACTTTATTGAATGTTGGTGTTGAGGGGGGGGGCTTATTTCAAAGTGCCGCGGGAATACTCAGTGGCGCATGCAGAAAAAAATTCTTGAGGGACACAAAGCATTTTTTGTCGCATTTTTATTACACAATCACATGAATTCACAAAATAACTCATTCTTCTATAGTGTAAACTTAGCTCGTCTGGGAGGGGCACGTGCTCCTGTTCTCCTCTCTGGATCCGCCAATGGGAATACATCCCGTTAATGTGACTGCGAGAAATATTTGGATATACTATTTTAAAAAACCAGGCTGATGATAAGGAGAGGACGTTAAGAGATAGTAAATAAATCTCTGACTGGAAATTTCATAAAAATTTAACACAAGTAAATACATTAGAAATGGGTGATTAAATGATATATGTTAAAGTTTTCCCCATAAATTCCTTTTCCACATTTCTTTTTTAACCCATTCGTGCCTGGATATTTTTGCGACTTTCTTCGATTTTTCCTAACACCAGCAGTAATTGATAAATTTCTGATGTCAACTTTTTGAACAAGGGATGATTTCATTTAAAATCATTACGTATAAAAATTGAAATGTCAACATCCTACTTGGCCATATTATAAATATTTTGTGGAATTGAGATTCAATACTCGCGAATAAAGGCTAGGAAAAGTAAATAACGTTTTCGACTGATATCAAAAATGCCGTCCCAAAAAAGGAGCTCTAGGCATAAATGGGTTAATTTGCGTTGAAAGATCCAAAAAAGTAATAGGCGGTCCGGATTCAATCCTTTGGCAGCCGGGAATGGGACCCGCAGGCCGTATGTTGGACAACCTTGTGTTAAAACCAAGTCAAAAGGGATTGTACATGTGTGGAAACGTGCATACATATATGTATACAATGTACGTTGAAATGTCACGCGGAAACTTTACAAAGAGAATTTAGGGACGGTCAAAATCGATCTTTTACACCCGTCAAAAAATTAATATCGAAATTTTTTGGGGATTAAAATAGTCATTTCTTTATTTCGTCCAAAAAAGTAAACAAACAAACGAAAGAAAAATCACGTTTTGATCACAACAATGAAAAAACAACAATTAACAACAGTCACGCATGCCAACAGAGTACGTACAAATTCATTTGTTAAATCAGGTATTGTACTGGGAAAATGCAACAAAGCAAAGCAGACCTTCATTGTAACGTTTTACAACAATTCATTTTGAGTTTGCTTAAAGAGGAGCCTGAAATCTGAACCTCGCTGTATAATTTCGTAGAATTTTGCTCTGCTTTGATAATTTTCTGCTGATTTACAACTCATTTGCTTTGATTACCTTGGCAATGGGTGCTACGTAAGTTATATTCAAGTACTTGCCTCCGTTTAGTATGCAATTCAGTTATTGTAAGATTTAACATAATATAAGTTATATATCTGTAAATTTAACTTTTTCATACACGTTTAAAAGCCTCAAAATTGTGCACGCCGAATTACTATTTTTCTGCATAAACAGTACATTATAAAATACTTTTTTTAAAAATTCCTTTGCAAAAAATTAGGCCTGTTTCTAGAGAGAAAAAAAAGGCACAATTCGAAAAAAAAAAGTTGGTAAAAGTTTTATTGCTATATATTGAAAATTGTGACCAAAATTGGGGTGTTTTTGAGGTTTTTCTGAAATTTTTCGGAAATGGCTCCAGCAATAAATATATATATATGTTCTATACGTTGTAGAACGTTAAATTCGGCGTAAAATGAGTACCCCTTCAATATGCTTTGCTCCTCTTACAATCGCAGTAACAGTTTAAGATGCCTTATGTTATGTTCTATACGTTCTAGAACGTTAAATTCGGCGTAAAATGAGTACCCCTTCAACATGCTTTGCTCCTCTTACAATCGCAGTAACAGTTTAAGATGCCTTATGTTATGTTCTATGCGTTCTAGAACGTTAAATTCGGCGTAAAATGAGTACCCCTTCAATATGCTTTGCTCCTCTTACAATCGCAGTAACAGTTTAAGATGCCTTATGTTATGTTCTATACGTTGTAGAACGTTAAATTCGGCGTAAAATGAGTACCCCTTCAATATGCTTTGCTCTCTTACAATCGCAGTAACAGTTTAAGATGCCTTATGTTATGTTCTATACGTTGTAGAACGTTAAATTCGGCGTAAAATGAGTACCCCTTCAATATGCTTTGCTCCTCTTACAATCGCCAGTAGATAACAGTTTTAAGATGCACTTATGAGTTTATGTTTCTGAAATCATTCAGCAAGTTGGCTTCGATGCAGCTGGAGTTCAGTGCCCACTTTGATGAATGACATTATTTGGCATCGGTTTAATATCGCTAATTTGGTCCAACAGTTGGAGTCGTTTAAACAGTGAAGCGACACTAGGAATAGTGCTGCGGAACGGCATCAGTCCTTTGCGATTTACAGGAGCATTTCTTTTTGTGTGTATCACCGTTCAAGTTTTCCAATTCAACCAATATCGCGGGCAAAACACCTTGAAAACTTGGGTGCAAAATACGCTTATACGCTTTTCCCAATTCGGTTAATAGCATTCCATTTATTGGTGGAGAGTAGAGACAAATTTTTAGCGTTTCAAAGACGAGAGAGTGAGTTTGTTCTGGGAGAGTTTAAAGTTTCTTAAAGAGACATTAAACCTAAAAAAGTTGCAGATTTTGCCTTCGAATTATAAATTCCTATTTTCATTCTATTTGCAAATTATAAATAACGATAGTGATGCAAAATATAAAGAAAAATCTTTACGCCATTTTTCCAAAACTTATTATGAGAATGAGCCTATAGTAACAGAGCTTATAGTTTCAAAAAGCTGTAGCTGTTCAAAACACTTCTGGCACAATTCCCATTTCACAATGGAAGTGTTTGCTGCTAAAAGGAAGTAGCTTCATCCAAGCACCGGATCCAGCAAATGTGGTACCCTAGGCGAAGAATTTTAACCCATTCGTGCCTGGATATTTTTGCGACTTTCTTCGACTTTTTCCTTAACACCAGCAGTAATTGATAAATTTCCGATGTCAACTTTTTGAACAAGGGAGGATTTCATTTGAAATCATTATGTATAAAAATTGAAATGTCAACATCCTACTTGGCCATATTAAAATATTTTGTGGAATTGAGGTTCAATACTCGCGAATAAAGGATAGGAAAAATAAATAACGTTTTCGACTGATAGCGAAAATGCCGTCCCAAAAAAGGGACGCTAGGCATAAATGGGTTAACGGCGGTCCTTTAAAGCAAAATTATTGAACCTCCCAAGAAGTGCCGCCACTAAACCTGTTATAGCTAATTAGTCAATGGTTATCATCCGGTCAAGTTATACCAGATGCTCCCCCGTACATCTCTCGTTTTAGCGGCGTAACCGCTATTGGCGCCCAGGGCGGAACTCCCCATTTACATCACTGTCTCGTTGCTTAAAGCCTCTTAACCTGGGCGGACTGCCTCTAAAATTTTGGTTTGGAAAACTCATCATTAGAAGAAAAAAAAAGGATTTTTTGGAAAGCTGGTAAGGGATATAGGATTTTCAAAAACGATCCAAATTACATGTAGTCCATGTGCAACTGGACATCCACATTAGAGATGTGACGTGCTCAGCCCGAGCCCGAAAGCCCGAACGGCCCGGGCTCTGTAATTCCCAATTGCATTCGGGCTCGGGCTCGTGAAAAATTGAACATACTCCTTGAAACAGATTTTAAAAAGTGATTCGTGAGGAAAATAAAAGTACTTATAAAAAAAAATGAAGAAGAAGAATTAGCCGCACGGGCGCCTAGAAGGTGAGTGAAGCTCTTTGGGTATTTCAGAAAGGCAACTTATATTGCTTAGTTAGTCATCAGATCGCACATTATTTGATAAACATGGATATATAGAAAGTGCATTGACAGTTTGCAACTATATTTGTCGTTAATTTGCATGAACAGCAAAATTTATTGTATTCTATCAATGAAGTAATTGAATTTTTTTTATCTTTAGTTGAAATTTCGGGCTCGGATTAAAAGTTCTCGGGCTCGGGCTTCAAAAAATGAGCCCGAACTCATCTCTAATCCACATCTTCCACGTATCTAGTTAGCTATTTGGGGAAAGAGATGCGCTGAAGCATGAACTGGGCAGCGGAAACAATTTTGTCCCCTGCAGACAGGACTAAAACAAAAGTTGGCTGCCTGGCTTATTGCAGCCTCCCTCGGTTCGGTGCCCTAGGCCGTTGCCTTAATTTGACTATTGGGTCGGGCCGGCCCAAACAGCACACCCTTCAATTCGTTTGCAACTTAACCCTTTGAGGCGCAACCCTTTCCCAACGTTGAAAAAAGGGCAGCCGTTGCCATCACTCGACTTAACTACCAGCAAGATGGCGGACGATCTAAACGTTCATCGCGTGCCTTAGATCTAGAGACCCGTTTTTGACGACAGAAGGCTGTGCGGCACAGCCAGCAGTCGTCAAAAAAGGGTCTCTAGATCTGTGGCACGCGATGAACGTTTCGATCGTCCACCATCTTGCTGGTAGTTAAGACGAGCGATGGCAACGGCTGCCCTTTTTTCAACATTGGGCAATCTAATCGGCTGTTCTCGCATTCTTCCATTTTTCAGCAGATGTCAGTGCTGTTAAAAATAATCGTGACCATTTTTTTATGGGAAATGACGTGCAAAAAAGTAAAGGATTCTCGTGGAGCTAGGTCACCCGCAGCTATTTTTATAGAAATCAAATCTATTCTTATTCGTGACTGGCAACAGTCAAAACGTCAGAGTTTGGTGTTCCCAGAGCGGGATCACTGCGCGTTAAAGGGTTAAAGTGTAAGATGTAGATGATAATGTCGACTAGTTTATCTCTTAGACGGTAATATATTACATGTCAGACATCGGTTAATGATAAGAGCTATGCTGTGAGAAAAATTACCGTGATGTTTCCATTTACAGTTGTGGACGCTGTCGTAAGACAATTGATGATGATGATGATGGTTATCCTGATGAAAGTTTCCTGGAGCGAATTAAACCTGTCAATGCGTAAGTAATATAGGATCAGCGTACATTTCTTACCCAGTAAAAACACCGAATACAAAATAAGTTTTATTAAACAGAAAAATTCCATCGTGCTAAAAATTTTGCGAGTTTTGTACAAATATTCTCTATTTAGAACAGCGGTTCGCAACCTTTAAACATTGCCCCCCTTCCCCAAAAAAGGACAACTTATGATAACTACTCCCCTCTCCCCCCAGCAAAAACATACAGTTTTTTATTCTTACATACTGAAGATTCAGTCGCCTTTTCTAAAACAAGTAATGTTTTTGTTAAAGTTTGAATAAGCAGTTTAAGAGAAAATAAGATATATTTTGGAATAAAGATAAGAATAAATAAGTTTTTTTTTTTTTTTTAACAAGCATTATTACTTGTTCCTTGCCTGCTTTTATCGCGCCCGCAGCGCCAAATGCTTAGTTCTCCCACCCGTTCGGGAATCACACTGATCTAGAATATATCTTAAAATGTTAATGTTTCTTTACATAAACTTTACCGTACGCTTTAAAATAAATAATTTTCCTTTTCTGTGTGTTTGCTAGATTTCGAAAGTGCCTGTTTGATTTAGAAACAGAAATTGAAGCAAATTTTAAAGCACGTGCCAATCTTTCGGTTTGTACAGAATTTATCATGATGAAAAAGGAACTTAGACAAACTTGGAACAACATTGTGACCAACAAATTTTACCCTTTTGAAGCCGTGCTCTATCGAATTGTCGAAACTGACGAATGGATGAAACTGGATAAAGTGTCACGAACCCTAATTACAAAATGGGTTAGTTTTGCAAACGTCGCTACTACAGCAACTTATAAACTTCAGTGTGAATTGTAAGTATAATAAAATCCTAAGTGATGAATATCTGTATCCATGGTCGGGATTAAATAGTTTGCTACCTGCGTGGAATAATTATTTGGACGCCTACCCAGTAAATGAATAAAGAAAGAAAATCGTAAATAGAGTACAAAATAAAAATTCATTGACTAACAAACAAATAAAAAGCATACACTAAAAGAAAAGTAATCATTTTACTGGAAGTTTATCGAGCTTTATTGAACGCAAATACTCAGTAAACTGGCCTGCAGTATCCCAGTTGTTCGAAGCTCGCTTCCCAACAGATTCCAAAGACCAGAAAATGGGTGTGCCCATCCATTTTCTGGTCTTTGGAATTTGTTCAAAACTAGGAGACTCCGAGATAAATCAGTCTTCGTCCCACTAAGGTTCAATGAAATGGAAGCTGCTCCATTTCGACTATCACCATTGGTGGATCCAGAGCCGGGACGCGTTTTCCCAAACCCTCAAGACTTCACGCACTTGGCGAAAACAGGAGGGAGCCAACGGTTTGGCGGAAGAGAGACGTGCATTGCGAAAGCCACCCTCTCATCAGGGCTATAGAATCACAAGGTGCGAGATGTGAAGACAGGGGAGAAGTCGTGGAGATAATGTTTTCTCAATGACTTTTATTAGATTTTTCTCACTTAAAATGTTATCTATGACATTTTAGATTTAGTGTGATATATTTTTAGGAAAAATTAAAACAATTGCTTCTGTGAATCCCTTTCTATTAGTAATATATAATATACATAGGCTCTCAAAAATATATTCAAGTAGAAACCAGATTTTCTGTTTTGAGATAAAGTAATGAATATAGGATTGTTTTCTAAAAAAAGAAAGAAAAGAATCATTCAAAATAAAACATTATGCACCAACTTTCTTTATATATGTGTGTGTGTGTGTGTGTTTAAATTTTAAATGTTAAAAAATATACAGTAAAACCCATTTAAAAAATTCCCGCCTAAAAAGTTCTTTTGCGGTTCCCTATTTTTTCCTATTCTTACAATGTGAAAATAACCCGTTTAAAAAGTTTCGTTCCAAACACTTTCCTGCTTAAAAAGTCTTTTTCCACTTCTAAGTTTACATTCAGAGCGTGTTTACATGTGACTTTCGTTTTTTGTTTTGTTTTGTTTTTAATTTTTTTTTGAAATGAAAGACCAATTGAAGATCGCCGATAAAAACACAAAAACTAATTTTTTCTTTTCGTCTGTAAAGTCGATTCTAATAATGCTTAAAGCTGATATTTTTAAGGTGCAAAACAATTATATAAGTACTTTCTATAATATTTTAATAAAGTAAAAAGATTTTTCGTTTAGATTCTTTAATTTTCTGTTCTCTTTATCCAGGGTGCATACTTTCCCTTTTAATTTTCCAATTTCAGATGTTTTATTTTTTTTTACACAGAAGGGTTCTTTTTAATTTCTGTGCCATGATTTTAAATGAACGACGATTTTTATTTTTTAATATTGTTAATTTCCTTCTTGCACACTCTAACTCAATTTTTAAACTGCTGATTTCTTCTTCCAGTGCATCACAGTTTTTACAACTGTCTTTCGTTGAACTTTCATTCAAGTTTACTTCATCATCATCATTTATTGTATCTTCTGATCGTATTTTCTTAGGACTTAAATTATACTTAGTCTACTGAAAGCATCTTCCGAAACTTTCCTCTTTTTTTTGCCTTTCCGATCTAGGATTTGTTTTTTCTTCCAATTTAAAAGAAGGTAAATTAACTGTAGGAATCTTTTAATATTTTTCTTATAGGCAGACCTAAAAGTCTGTTTTGTAAGTCATCAATATAATGGCTTTCCTCGAAGTGTTCGCTGCACATTCGAGCATTTTTGGGGTTAACCCTTTGAGGCGCAACCCTTTCCCAATGCTGAAAAAAGGGCAGCCGTTGCCATCGTTCGACTTAACTACCAGCAAGAGGGCGGACGATCGAAACGTTCATCGCGTGCCACAGATCTAGATACCCCTTTTTTGACGACAGCTGGCTGTGCGGCAATCAAATAGATAAAAAGTGGAATCATCACAGTAAAATTTCTCAATATATAAAAATGATAGTTTATTATTGAAGATTAGTTTAAAAAATTTCTTGGTGAATTCATTACGCTTGATAACGAAATATTGACTTATTTTGCATGTTCTCAGTTTTGAATAATAAGGAAAAAATAACTATATGTTTCAATATGAAGCTAGAAATTAAACTTACAACAGAAAATTAAGAAATCTACTATTACTAAGACAAATCCGTTAAAAAAAACATTAAAAAAAAAACGTCGGTAGCACCAAATTAAAAATATTAGGCATTTTTTTGAAGTGCTTATAGAAAAGTTTTAAGCATTTAAGTTGTGTTTTCATCTGTAAATGAATGGCTTTACAGATAAAAACACAAATGTACATAATACAGAATGTATAATTATATATATTTCTTACTCTACCATTTATTATTTAACAAATTACATTCTTTAAATATATCGGAGGCATGTTTATTAAATGCAATAGATCAATAAACCTATTCTGATAATTACGCTCAAAAGAAAGTAGATGGCGCCAAAAAGAACATGCCATAAACAATTTTAAAGTGCCTAGGATAAAATTGCGGAGCCGATAAGTTAAATTTTATCTATAAATAAATGTTTTATATATACAATCATATTATATACTTTTCATATTCTACCAATATATTAAACTAATTACATTTTTTAAACACATCAGAAAAGCGCGCCTGTTATTACATCATAAATTCTTGAGGCGGTCTTACTAGCACTGCAACCTTATAGCGACTACAAGCTCGCGTAACTCCTCTCTTCCGCCAAATCGTTGGCGCGCTCCTGTTTTCGCCAAGTGCGTGAAGTCTTGAGGGTTTGGGAAAACGCAGCCGGGACACGAGAGCAGGTGCCCCAGCCCCCAGACGAACTAAGTTTACACTAGAGAAGTTCGACGAATTTTGTAGATTCAAATGAATTTAGAAGAAAAAGTAAACAAAGACATCTTGTGCCCCTCCCAGAATTTTTGTCTGGATCCGGCACTGCCTATCACCACCCTATATGGAGGATCTGGCTCCGTGGTTACACAGAGGGCATCAGAAATAACAACAAAATTGAGCAGTAAGATCAATCATATATGTATGTGCGCCACATATATCGTAATTATGTTGTGATCGATATGCGAGACACGATTTGAGTACTTTTTCGGGTGGGCGCTGGAACAGGTACAATTCCTATTGCGCGAGTTAATGAATGCTGTCGATATGCTGGTTGAAAAGTGCGAAATAAAAATATGTATGTATGTGTTTTTATTTACTGTCATCAATTTATATAATTTTCCTCTTTCAGAAACGGAAATTTTTCAAATTATAACTTCGTCCTGTCCCTGCTCCTCGTATATTAAATTTTTGGAAGAAAAAAGTTCATCCCAATTCTACAGATTACAACGAATTATCTATTCATTTCTGAAACAGGAGCAATGACGCCAATTAAACAAGTCTCCTTGCACAACATAAAACAGAACATTCATCTATTGTCCGAGCTCTTTTAATATCATCGCCTTCACCGTATCTGATATTTTTCAATTTCTTCCAAGATGTTTCACGAATCACCTCTCTGTTGTTTCCTCTTTAATATGCGACATATTCCTGGCAATGTGACATTCTTCTTCATGAGATTGATACAGACAATTTTTCAAACCCTAATTGTGACTTTTTTGTGTCCCAAGAATAGTGACTTACCTCTAGTGGATTATCCAGAGAACTGCAACAAGACTGGAGATTCACAGAGACATTTGTTTTGCCCAATTCTGGTACTTCTGCGTCCAGAGACTATATTGGACCTTTCGTCATATGAATCAACGACTATTTTAATTTGACTTTATAAGTGACTTTCCTCTAGAGTGGATTTTCCAGAGAACTGCAACAAGCCTGGAGATTCACAGAAACATTTGTTTTTTCTAATTGTGACACTTCTGCGTCCAGAGACTATACTGGACCTTTCATCATATGAATGAATGATTATTTTGATCAGACTTTATAAGTGACTTTCCTCTAGTGGATTTTCCAGAGAACTGTAACGAGTCTGGAGATTCACCGAAAGACATATTTTTTTTTAAACCGAATTATGACTTTTCTGTGTCCAGAGACTATATTGGACCTTTCGTCATATGAATCAACGAGTATTTTAATTTGACTTTATAAGTGACTTTCCTCTAGAGTGGATTTTCCAGAGAACTGCAACAAGCCTGGAGATTCACAGAAACATTTGTTTTTCCCAATTGTGACACTTCTGCGTCCATAGACTATACTGGACCTTTCATCATATGAATGAATGATTATTTTGATTAGACTTTATAAGTGACTTTCCTCTAGTGGATTTTCCAGAGAACTGTAACGAGTCTGGAGATTCACCGAAAGACATTTTTTTTTTAACCGAATTATGACTTTTCTGTGTCCAGAGACTATATTGGACCTTTTATTATTTAAATTAATGACTCTTCACGTTATACTGACTGCAAAGTGACATTCTTCTAATGGACTCTACAGAGTACTGGCACAAGCCTGAAGATTCAGAGACATTTGTTTTCCCCAACTGTGATATTTTTGCATCCAGTGACTGTACTGGAGTTTTCATCATATGAATCAACGACTATTTTGATTAGAATTTATAAGTGACTTTCCTCCAGTGAATTTTCCAGAGAACTGTAACAATTCTGGAGATTCACAGAAAGACATTTTTTTAAAAACCGAATTATGACTTTTCTGTGTCCAGAGACTATATTGGAGTTTCATCCTTTGAATTAATGACTCTTTACATTAAAATGACATTCTTCTAGTGGGTTCTACAGAGAATTGACAGTCAAGCCTGGAGATTCACGGAGACCCTGTACCAGTCTGAAGATTCAGACAGACATTTATTTCTCCAAACTGCGACTGTTTTGAGTCCAGAGACATTTTTGGACCATTCCTTAGTTTGAATCAATGACTCTTGACATTAGACCTTGCTAATGATATTTTTGTGGTGTCAATAATCTAACGGCTAGTGACAATTATCCAACGAAATAAGTGCCTTCACAAATGCCGTCTGGTTGTAACTCTCCATAACTATTTATTGACCTATAGATTGTGACTTCATCAACATTCACCAACAGATCACCAAAAGATCGAAACAGCCCCGCTTGTCCCTTTCATCGAGGGAGGGAGGGAGGGGAAGGGATGGTGGCTGTTGGTAAACTGTGGAACCATATTCATAAGCTGTTCTCCTCTAGTACTATTTGTTAATAATATTCATGTTGCAGCAATAAATATAATCATGAACTGTTTCCTGTCTGTTTTTTGTTCTTTTATGTTTGTCCATACATCGGAAAGATCACAGTATGGATATAATGATTAAAAGTTTTTTTTTTTTTTTTTTTTTTTTCCATTTGAATAAAATTTGTACGTTAAAGGATATGTGTGTGTGTGTGTGTGTGTGTGTGTGTGTGTGTGTGTGTGTATTGTGCTGAGGGGTGGAGGTCTTATGGGGGGGATAGCCTAGGCTGTGGACTTTATAAGGGGCTTGAAAGGTGTATTTACGTTACATCTGGCGAAAAACGCCCCGAACTCTAGACCTTTCGATTGAAAATTGCGAGATAGTATAGAACCTTAGGTCTTTATACTTCAGCCAGTTACCATTTTCAGTGTCTTATCCACTCGGCTGTGGCAGCGCCCGTCCGTTAAAAGGGGCGGAATTTTGGAAAAATTATTATTATTATTATTATTAACGAATAAGAAAGTGTAACGTATATTACCATGAACATGAAAATATAATTGATGGAATTGGTGGTAGGTAAGTACACCTACTAAATCGCCGTGGCCGAAGGGGAAAGCAAAGAACACTGAACCCCCCCCTAAATTTTTAGTTTCACTATTGCCATATTAAAACGATATTAATTGACTATGTCATTTCATCTCTCATCTTTCGTGTATTTCGCCTGGTAACCCTATGTTGAAATTTTTATGAGTGTAACCTATTTATACAAAAATACATGGGATGCCTATTCTACAGCTTACGAAATAGCGTAACAATAGATTAAAGATGCTGTGAACTAATAGTATTTAAATATGTGTAAAATTATGTCTCATACTTTTATGTCGCATTTTTGGGACAATTTTCAATAAAGAAGGTGAGAGATAAAATTACATAGTCATTAATACATGTGATGCATATTCTACAGCTTACGAAATATTGTAACAATAGATTAAAGCTATTGTGAACTAAGAGTATTTAAATATATGTAAAATTATGTCGCATACTTTCATGTCGCATTTTTGGGACAATTTTCAATAAAGGGGTGAGAGATAAAATGACATAGTCATTAATATATAATCTAAAGGGTGGGTTACGTCAACCCTAGAAAGATTTTAGCCCACTCTAAGCTAAGAAAGATGAAGCCCATAGAGTGGCTAAATTCCATCCTAGAAATATTCAGAGAGTCTACTAACCTATGCCATTGGTTTGCCTTAAACACAATACACACAAAAATAAACATGCTTACTGAAAATTCGATGATGGTACCTTCATTTTATTACTATAGGGATATATAGTAAACAGATTAATTTTTAAAAATCTGGGGAAAAGTGTTTGTCTCTTTCTTTTTCTGGTGAACTTCTTCAGAACACACTTAGTTAAAGGATTTTTTTTTAATTATCATTGTAACATTTTTTTATATTCATTAGTAACTTAAGTTGCGAATCGTACCCTAAAACTAAAGATAAAAAAGAACCATTACATTATTAAATTCTACTCAAACTACTTACCAACGAAGAAACATTTTATTTGCAGGATTATTTTTCCATGGTATATTTATGTTGCCAGAAATTCTAACTAAATTATAGTCTGCCCGTTTCGGTTTCTCTTAGATAAAAATTAGTCTATCGTAATTTAAATTAACAAAATCTGATTTGAAAGGCTTTGCACAAAGGACTAGGAAATCATATTTATCAAATATATTGTTCTTTATTCTTTCGTGATAAAATAAACAGTAACCAAAGTACTTATTGATAAGAATTTCTTTTGTACATTTATTTTTCCGCTTCATGAAATTATATCATAGCTGTGCTCAGGGTTGTGGAGTCGGAGCAGACAGACTTTTGCGTAAAAGAAGTCGGTACTGGAGTCGCAAAAATACTCCGACTCCGACTCTAGTTTTTGTTGAATAGTTTGAATTTGAAATCAAATTAAAGTAGATTGAAAAGGAAAAGAATGAAATTCACTAATGGGATTCACTAAGAATGAAATTATACACATAATAATTGGAGTAGTCAAATCAGGACAGTCAGACAGCAGACATTGCAACCGAGTCTCTATCATACTCTTCCAATGATGTGTTAGATTTTGAGAAATATTTAGATAATATTGAAAAGACTAAGTGAATAAAATAAAGAACCAAAAGCCTTTCGATACAAAAATGAAAAAATACAAGCGCGATTTCTACACAGCCTTTGAAGAAATAGAAAAGTGGGTTAGCTCTGGCAAGACACCCTTTTTAGAACTGGTACAAATCCTGAAAAGTTAAAAGAAGTAGCCCTACCAGTAACAGCTCTTACTCTTACTGAAGTTAGTGTGGGAAGACTATTCTCAGCTCTGAAGTCTATCAAATCTGACCTACCGTCTTCTAACAAAGAAAAGTTTGCCGAAACTATATTGTTTCTTAAATTACTAGTGCCAGTTTTCCCATTTCATATTAAATGTTAATTAATATAAATAATCTCTTATACCACCATTTTTATTTTTGTAGCATCTATCATTTCTTTTATAGTTGAATAGAAAATAGGCTGTAACAGACACATATAAATGTAAACCTCATATAAATGTAAACATACACACGTATGTTTACATTTATTTATATGAGGGAGCCTCACCATGGCACAGTGGTTATGCCACTGAAAATGGTAGATGGCCGAAGTGTGAAGGTCCCGGGCAGGCGCGTAGCCAGGAAAAAATTTCGGGGGGATATGAACTTATATGTGTATAAATAGACGGAATTTCATCACTAATCCAAAAATTTCGGGGGGGGATATATCCCGATATCCCCCCCCCCTGGCTACGCCTCTGGTCCCGGGTTCGGGTCCCATCGCGCGGCTGTCAATCTAACGGTCTGGAGTTTTGGTAAGTTTTCTCCAGATGTAACGTGAATACGCGTTAGAACCCCTTAGAAAGTCCTCCTTCCAAGGCACCCCCCCTTGGCAGATCGCCCAAGTGTAGCGTTGCCATAATCACACATAACAACAACAACAACATTATATGAGGGATTCGGGGTCGTTAAGCTTAAAACTCTAGGAATCACAGTTGGGAATTGATCATTTTCCCAAGGGATGGACGCGAGACGACTTTTTGCGAGATGAGACAGAGATTTACAGCTTTTTTGCGAGACGAGACAAGCTTTTTTTACATTATGATATAGGGATTTTTGCGAGACGAGACAAAGATTTTCGGCTGTTTTGCGAGACGCGAGACGCCAATTTTCGTCTCGCGTCCATCCCTAATTTTCCCTATCGACTCCGCAGCCCTGTCTGTGCCTAACAATAAATAATGATAATTTTCAAAGTTTATTTTTTATTTTTATTTTTATGTATGTGTGTGAGGAATTGGGATGAATTTTGATTATTTCTACTTATTCCCAGGGTGTGAATTGAACATTTTTTCCAGGGGGGGACATTTCGAAGAAAACATTCTTCAGGGGGGGGGGGACATTTGAAAAGAAAAAAAGGAGGGAAGGCGTAAAATGCTCCACTCACATAATATATTAGGTATTACATGACAAATGCAGTCGCCAACATAACTGGGAAGGGACTTAAATTCAAACAAAAGTCGACCCCCGATTTTCTATGCACATATATTCCTGCCTATGTCGATTCTTTTTCTACCCTCAAATTCGGCTCGCGGCAGAGCAGCGCTTGTTCGTCCATTTCGCAGTCTTAATTTGAAACCTGACCCCGGTTGCAGAATGAGAGGTGGCATCAGGCATGTATATTATCTATTTCAAGGGATGTTTGTAACTTGCTCCTTTGTCTAGTAAACAATAGAATTTCCATTCTGAATACTTAAAATCGTTAGTTACTGTTGAATTTGTAAGGACAGAGACTAATTTTAACATTTCTCCTGCAGAGGATAAATAGTGTCCCCGGCAGGGATCCATTAATATTTCTCTAGCCAGGGATATTACATTCATCAGCCGGGACAATCCCCGGCATCCCCCCCGTCAATTCGCACCCTGCCGATTTCCCACAGTTAATTTCATTTATATATAGGTATTTTTTCAAAAACTTCCTTTCCCCGAACACCGGATTCGAACACGGAACCGCAGCCTCGGAAGACTTTGGTTTTAACCTCTCATTCAACGAGTCCTATAGATGGAGCCACTACAGATTTTTACAGACAAGATTTTTTCCAAAATTCCTGTCACTAGGCTGGATTCGAACTCACGACACTTGCCTTCATAGGCGGCAGTCTTTATGCTCTCGACCACAACCCAAGGAGGTTTAACATATGGAGGCGCCCATGCTGCGGTCCGCAGTGCTAGGAAAGTGAAGCTATGCCACGCCCCCTCTCTTGCCCAGAAGATTGAAGAACGCATAGCGAAGCATTGAAAAACGAGTTCCGGAAAGTGTTAATAAAAATAATTTAAAAGTTACTAATCAATTTTTTTATTCATTTTACGTTTATGGAAGATTGTTTACACGTATTAACTTGTTTTTTATTGCATAATTTCAAATTTATTTTCGTGCATTGCGTTTTAAACATCAAGTGAAACAAAAAACAGTTATTCTTAGGATTATACTATGCAAAACTGTTTATATTTTTTCATGATAATTCTTTTATTATAATAAAAAATTGCTTTTTATATTTCCAGGAAGATATTTCTGTTGTTACATGCCTAATTATTACAGCCTAAATTATTAAATTGCTCACATTATATTAACAATAGTTTTAAGTCATGTTACAGGTATTAGAAGTAAGAATGCAATTTCAAATATGTTAAATAAGATATATGAGGTATTTGCAGACAGTGAGAGAACATTATCTTCTTTAGACACGAGGAAACAATTTATACACTTCAACCTTCTTGCGAGACGAGAAACAGGGCTGTCTCGTCTCGTCTCGCAGAGTAATTTTCTCTCACGAGGCGTCTCGCGAGTCTCGCAAAATTATGAGCTGAAATTTTGCTACCATATTTTTAGTAACTTATTACTATTTTATGGGAAAATAATATTAATAATAACAATTAGTTAGATATTAGAATATTAGTACATATATTAATTACCATATTAAGTGATATATGCATTTGAAGTGATAATAAATTCAGATTTAATCCATATATATATAATGGGAGAAGACACCGAAAAAATATTTATTTTTATTTATATACTTTCGAAATTGCGTAAATGCAATATGCATGGTTGATGGAAGTTTTATTTGCTTTTGAAATTATATAAAGCTTTGAATTTTGTTAGAAATGATGCAGAACTCAGGACATCGGGCGGAAATAAAATTTTAAGCTAATTAAGCGGCCCCAATGTACAGAATAGTAAATTCATAAAAAGTTTCAATGGAGACGCGATAATAATAAAGCCTACTTACCCCCCCCCCCCATACACACACCTCTCGTTTTAGAGTGCAAGATATGGGTTTCACATTTAATCGGGAACCCAGGTTTAACCTGCTCATTCACACCATCAAAAAGAAGAGACAACAGAGAAGACTTGTGACCAGGCTTGCTTCTCAACATGGATCTTTGAATGCTCCGCTGATACCCAGCGTTGTATTTGCGTAATCGCTCCTGTAGATCATTCATTTGCGTTCGCATAGCTCGGCTTATGGTGAGAGAGGCATTTTTTTAATAACAGATGAAACATTTTATTTAGAAATATTAATTTTTTAAGAGAAAAATATGAAATAGCCATAAGATTTAATTACATACGTATGCATCCATTTTGATGAAAACTTTGTAAATTTATGCGAGGCGAGAAATCTCGAGCGAGACAAGGCTCTGTCTCGTCTCGGGAGACGATGCGAGATGTCTCGCGTCCATCCCTAACCTTCTTAGGTCATTTATCATAATAATATTTTGCACTGACAAACAGTTTAAGGTAATGAAAGAAATATGAAAGTTGAATAATTTCCATCAATACTGTTTACTTCATTTAGTAGAGGGGGAAAAAAAAGGATAAGGTTTCAAATAAAATGTAGTAGCTAACCAAATTACATTTAAAATTTTAAGGACTATTATTGATTTTAAAGAACAATATATTTTTGATTTTCAAGGACTTTTATTCACTAGTGAAATTTGTAATGAAAACTTTGCATGTTTTCCCCCAAAACATATGAATCATGAAATAGCAATTTATTTCTGGAAACTAATTTAAATCTAAGAAGCAGGGTTGTCTGGTTTAAGGTTTAAAACAGATCAAAAATTAAAAGATAACTTTTCATCCCGTGTTAAGTTTTGTTATTTAATGAAACATACAACAATTAAGGAGCTTAAAGCTCTATATACATTGCACATAAGTAATCTTATTCTACTAAACTTCCAATATAGTGACAGGGTGCGAATTGACGGGGGGGATGCCGGGGATTGTCCCTGGCTGAGGAATATTATATCCCTGGCTAGAGAAATATTAAGGGATCCCTGCCAGGGATACTATTTATCCCCTGCTGGAGAAATGTTAAAATGAGTCTCTGTCCTTACAAAATCAACAGTACCTCACGATTTTAAGTATTGAAAATACAAATTCTTTTATTTACTAGACAAGGGATAGAGTTACAAACATCCCTTTGAAATCGATATATACATGCCTGATGCCACTTCTCATTCTGCAACACATTAAGACTGCGAAATGAACGAACAAACGTTGTTCCGTCGCGAGCTGAATTTGAGGGTAGACGTAGAATCGACATAGGCAGGAATATATGTGCACAGAAAATCGGGGGTCGACTTTCGTTTAAGTCCCTTCCCAGACATGTTGGAGACTGCATTTGTCATGTAATAAATATATTATATGAGTGGAACATTTTATGCCTTTCCTGTTTTTTTTTTTCTTTTCTTTTCAAATGTCCCCTCCAGAAGAATGTTTTCTTTCAAATGTCCCCCCCCCCTGGAGAAAATATTCAATTCGCACCCTGTATAGTGAAATATCTTAACAATTGTCCTTACTGTCCTTTGAACTGAATGATTTTAGTATATAATTGTCGGACATTTTTCTCATTTTTATTATTCCTACTTAAGCGCTTACTAAAATAGTGATATCGCACATGTAAATATTGATCGACCCCTGATTTTATCAGATGAAGAAGATGGTTATCCATGACTTCATTTTGAAGCATATGCTCGTTTAAAGAAGGAAACAAATCTTCTCCTATCCACGAATTTAATGCAGCTGCCGAGGTATATTCTATACTGTAAATTAAAACGTGTGTAAATAATACGTGTTTAAAAATAATTGATTATTTAAAAATAAACAGTAAAAGTACTACAGAATTAGGATTAAAATTATGCCTAAAGATGTGGCTTTAAGATAAACTTACATACAATCAGTAAAAAATGAGAAATACAGCAGTTTTGTTCTTAAAAATTTACATGCATGCCAATGACGATATCGGATGTTCTGGGATAGAGAGGGGGCGTGGTCGTTGGCTTCAAAAACCGGAAACATGGGCGCCTCCATATGTTAAACCTCCTTGCCACAACCGCTGACAAAAATGATTCCTCTTGCATGTCCATAAACATTTCAGCTATTCACTCCTTGTCTAAATAATTTATAGCCGATCTCGCATCGTTACTATTCTCGAAAACTTCCCCCGAACTGGGTTCGAACATGAAACAAGTGGTTCGGCAGACAGAGACTTAACCCATTCGTGCCTGGATATTTTTGCGACTTTCTTCGATTTTTGCTAACACCAGAAGTAATTGATAAATTTCTGATGTCAACTTTTTGAACAAGGAATGATTTCATTTAAAATCGTTATGTATAAAAATTGAAATGTCAACATCCTACTTGGCCATATTAAAATATTTTGTGGAATTGAGGTTCAATACTCGCGAATAAAGGCTAGGAAAAATAAATAACGTTTTCGAATGATAGCGATAATGCCGTCCCAAAAAAGGGACGCTAGGCATAAATGGGTTAAAGCGCTGTACCACCGACGACCTATACTTTACACACCTTAAAAACTTTCCAACGAATGGCACTTTCATTAAAAACCGACTCGACGCCGTTTATTTCTGAGTCTCTCAATAGTTCAGACCTGGGCCCGATCTCAGGTCCTCTTGTCTCTGGAATCATCGCCTTAGATCTCTGGTCCACGATTGACATGGCGCAGGTTAATATTAGGTTGTAACGAAAGTTTCCCGCCACGCAAACTTCGTCAGCACACAGTTCTCGTTGGCGTATTTGCTCATATTTTGTCAAACGATTTTTGGCATTTGAAAGAAAGAGGTTTACTTTATAACACTGTGTTGTGAAATCTGTAAAAAATATAGTCATCATTAAGTATAAGGTGTCTCAAATAGAACTATCACTCTAGTGGATTAGAACCATCATTTACTTCCAGTTGTGTTGCAAAAAGTCAGCTACATAATATCAACGAATTATGAGTACAGCTTTAAGTACTATTGTTGTATCATGAGACACTGTGCAGGTTTGGTACCGAAAGCTCCAAAACAGTTATCTAAGGAGTTAGAAGTTAGTACTTCAGGCAGATATGGCGGAAAACTTTCGTTACAACCTGATATTATATCATATAATTATTTCAATTTTTAACATTTTGATCAAAAGATAGAGACCTCAGCAGATAGTTTTTTTTCCCAAAAATTCTGTTCCACCTAGCTGGGTTTGAACTCAGGTTTGGCTTCTCTGGCACCATCGACTTAGACCTCTCGGCTATGACCGACAAGGCGGAGGCTATTTTTACATACCTTTTAAGTGTTCCAATTTTGACGCTTTGATTAAGTGATACAGGTCCACGATGGCCGAGTGAATGTGCGCTCAAAATGGCGGACGGCTTAAGTATGAACGTGCCGGGTTCGGTCCTGTCGCGTGGCTGTCGATCTAAAAGTCTGGAATTTTAGTCGGTTTTCTCCAAATGTAAAGTGAATACCTCTTACAAAGTCCCCCATCCTAGTCAGATAGCCCTTGCGTATCCTTGCCTTAACAATACAAACAATAAATCATACCTTTAGCTCCATTCATTTAGATTTCTTTTTTCTCAAAAATTCTGTTACTCCAAGATTTATTTGATGTCCGGAACCGGACTTTTGTCTTGCACACCATAGCTTTTAACATCTCGGCTTACACTATGAACAGAAAAGACTGAACGCGCTATATTGAGTTTCCATTCCAACACTTAATTGGTATTAATGTGCACGTTATTATGCGACTGAATAAATTTTAATGATTTTGGTACATTTTTTGTCCTGCTTTAGGCTCCAAAACTCACCTAGTGGGCAAAATTTGAACTTTTTATTGCAGAAATCTCCCCCATTACCAAATTTCATCAAAATCCGATAGGCAGAACAGATTCTAAAGGCGTCTGAATTGGGTCACTTATTTTATAACCACACTGTATTATTGCGTATTAAGACAAAACTACTCGAGGGCTATCTGCTGAAAGAGAAGTGCCTTGGTCGCAAGAATTTCTAAGATGTTTTAACGCGAATTTACGTTCCATCTGGAGAAAAATCGTCCCAAACTCCAGATCATTAGATCGGTGGCAGCGCGGTAGGCTCGAAACCGGGGCCTTCATACCTTACCCACTTGGCCATAACTGGGCAACTTTGAGAAAAGCCACTTCTCAGCCACAATGGTCGGAGCGCAAGTCAGTCTTATGTGACCTTTGATTAACCCTTTAACGCGCAGTGTTCCCGCTCTGTGAACACCAAACTCTGACGTTTTGACTGTTGCCAGTTGCGAAGAATAGATTTGATTTCTATAAAAATAGTTGCGGGTGACATAGCTCCACGAGAACCCTTTACTTTTTAGCCCGTCATTTCCCGTAAAAAAAATGGTCACGATTATTTTTAACAGCACTGACATCTGCTGAAAAATGGAAGAATGCGAGAACAGCTGGAGAGATTGCCCAATGCTGTAAAAAGGACAGCCGTTGCCATCGCTCGATTTAACTAGCAGCAAGATGGCGGACGATCGAAACGTTCATCGCGTGCCACAGATCTAGAGACCCTTTTTTTGAAGCAGCTGGCTGTGCCGCACAGCCAACTGTCTGTAGATCTAGGGCCGCGATGAACGTTTCGATCGTCCGCCATCTTGCTGGTCGTTAAGTCGAGCGATGGCAACGACTGCCCTCTTTTCAGTATTGGGAAAGGGTTGCGCCTCAAAGGGTTAAGCATGCTACCTCTAGGATTTTTCATAAATATGAACAACATGAAGTTATTAAAAAAACCTGAAAATGAACAATTTTTTCCATGGCGTACTTGCGTAGAATGACTGGTTTGTTTAACATCAAATAAAAAGAAAAATGACCAGATTTAAGCATTTTTATATTTATAATGATTTTGTGTGACTTCTTCAAGCAAAAGTGGGAATTTGACCACCGTTCTTCATATCAGACGGCACCAGTGAAGAGGAACACCCTTCATTGTGGGCTATGAATGAGTGATACAGCCACTAAACTAAAATCCATTATGCGAAACTGGTTGCCTGTACGTTAGAAATCTGGTGAGATTACAATGGCTTCAATCTTTTAAAGTGATACATTGCAATTCTTTTCGGGGTCATAAAAAGAGAAGAGGTTGTAACTTTAGTGTAAGGGTACGTTTTTTAGCATATTAAACATTTAATTTAAACTAAATTAATAAATATACATCGATTGCATTAGATGAATTTCAGAACTTTAAAAGATTTTAGTTCTTAGAAAACGTAACAGATGGCAGCAGCAAATTTTATTCCAGATTATTTGGCAAGGAACGATATTTTGTTTTTAAACTTATGTATTGAAATTCACCGTTTATGACATAATGAAGTGATTAAGCCTAATTGGAAGTATCTGTATCTTTTTTGAAAAAAGTAACATGTCACATTTCTTCCCTTTTTTTTAAATTCTAAAATGTTGTACTATATTTAGTTTTAACTTTGAAAGGTAGATGGCAGCACTATTTTAAAAAAAGGAATTTAGTCAGAGAAAGATTGCAATAAACTTATGAACCTGCAGAATTGGGTGGCTCCACATAAAATGGGTCGAGAATACATCGGCATACATATTCTTGTAACTGCTGCCAGGTTCATTTTATTTTTGGGATTACGGATAAAAAATAAAATATTCATTTTTTATGCTTATTTTCACACGTACACATATTTTTAAACATAACAGCACCAATCGCATAAAAAAATTCCGAAACATTAATGTAAGAAATTTTTATTGATAGTGCCCGAGCTACACTCAAGATGAGCCAGGATGGTTTTCGCCTGCCCGAGTCCAGTAAGAAAAAAAAAAAAAAAAGGTTAAACAACTTTATTTCAGTATGATGCAGATTTAAGCCTACCAGAGAACAATGGCAAGAACATTTTTGCGAGCTCTTATATTTCAATCTCTTTTGCTTTAAGCAAGCAATAAAATTAAACTCAACAAAAACTTATAACAAATAATTATTTTACTTTTCTTATAACTAAAAAAAAAAAAAATGAGGGGAACAACACATTTTTAAAAATACAGTGAAACCTTCTATAACGATATTTTGGGTGTCTAAATAATATATCGCGGTAGAGGGAATCAAAACTAGAACAAAGCGAATTTTGTTTTCATTTCCTACAGGCTGGCGTCACTACTGGGCATGGACCCCACAAGGGTGGATCCTTGGGTAGAGGGCCCGGGCCTGATTGGAGTCCGAGCATAGCCTTATGAAATTTAATTATCATAATTTTAAACAAATTAGAAAAAAATATTCTGAATTTTTATTTTTTCATCGTATGAAATTTTACAAGATTCTACAGCTAATTATAGCTTAAAATTAAAAATATACATTTATGATAAACAGTTTATCATGAACTTTTAATAACATTAGTGATAGTGGTTACTGTCATTGCGTGTGTTGTGTGAAATGGTTTGCTGTATTAGCACAAGAAGATTTGCGAATTTTTATCCGGTCACCTACAAAACCCAGTGCGGATGAAAAGATGCCGAACAACTTGAGTTAGAAGCATCAAATGTATTCATGTCTTCTGCTGCCTTTCCTGTTTTCAGGGATGAGATTGATAAAACAGGATAAAGTCTGAAAGAATGCGAGATCAACATTAGAGTAATAATACAGTCCACTCCGGTTATGGTGGACCCGGATATAGTAAACTTTCGGCTATAGTGAATGCAAATCGTTAATCCCGATTCACTTACATTAGAAATGTGCATAGGATTTTTCAGTTTTAGTAAGCATGACTTCGGTTATAGTGAACCTAAAAAGTGAACTTTGAAAATTTTGGAAATGGTGGAGATGAAGTTTTGCGGTGCCTACATTCTCAAAGGTTGTCTGTATTGCATTCAATAAATACACAAAGAGATTATCAAGCATCTGTTCCCAAATGCAGGCGAATTGTCAGTGGCTAGCCTAAGGTCTGTGGGCTAACATGACAAGGGGAGAGGGGAACAAAAGCACACTAGACTCTTGACCGCTGTGAAACCAGGAATTTATTCATTGCAGCGATGCTTACTTACTGCTTTAGCTTTTCAATTCCCTTGCAAAATAGCCCAAGTGGTGTATTCCTCCCCGAACTCCTTTTCTCCGATACCCCCACTGCTTAAAAGATAAGCTCATCTTTTCCACGCTGCAAGAAAGACAGTGACACCCACACTTCCACAATGAAGAAGAAACATGCAACTTTTTTCATTCTCATTCTTACCAGAAAGAAGCACTGGTTAAGGATTACCACTGATCACTATTTCTTGATTGGCTATAGCACTTTCCGGCTAATTGAATGGAATCTTCCAAATTATTGTAACACTTAGGAGTAATAAGACATAAATACGATTAATTATGTTTGATTTAAACACATATTCAGTGCGGGTATAAAACACTATTTTTTACTTATGTATATAATGCATTCCTTGCTCATATGACACTTTGCTTATAGTGAACTTCGGATATAGTGAACGAAATTTGCCAGTCCCCAGAGGTTTACTATAACCGGAGTCGACTGTACTTATGACAAAATCTAAAACACAGTAATTCAAGTTCAATAAATATTGTAATTGCTACTAATATTAAATCTATCCCACTTATATACAATTTTGCCTTAATGAAAAATAAAAAAATTCAGAAAATTTCTGAAAAATTGAAATACTGAATTTTTTTGAAACATTGAAAAAGTCCGAAGAATCTCACCTCTTTGTTTTAGATTTTGTCATAGCATATTTGAAAACAACATTTTAGAGCTGTGAACAAAATTGTTATCTGTTTTCACCAGTTTTGGCTATCATGGTCCTAGAAAATGACGAACTGAATGTTTATAAAACCATCTATTGTCTCAATGTATCTTTCAGACTTTGCAGATTCTGACAGCCTAGTTGATGAAATCTATATATGAAGAGCATTTATAGTGTATTAGCCCAAATATAACGCAATATTTTTTGACTGATCATTCCCCATTAAAAACCTCATTCGTGCTAAATTTGAGGTCTAAATATAGAATTTTTCTAATTATCTTGAAAATTTTGGGGGTCATGTTATATTCAGACTAATAAGGTAGTAGTCTTCCAATCAGAAAAGGACAAGGATGAAGTTTCTCACAACTCCATTTATAATAAAAATCTTCAATCATTTTTTTTTTTTTTTTACCTGTGTACTGCAATTAGATTTTTTATATTATTTCAGTGTATACAGCTTAAAGGTCTTTTAGTAGACTGCTGAATTCTTTCAAAACTTAGCAAAGGAGCACAACAGGCCAAACCATTTAGTAATTTCAGCAGTTGAGAATGAATTGTCCAAGAATCTTTACTTTTTTCAACGTCATTAATCATTTGTCATAAGAAAGTTTGGAAGACTATTATTAAAGTCTTATTTTGTAGTCAGTGTCGATGACTCACATAGATCCTAGTACTTGTTTCTAGTAACTACTTTTATTTTGATTTTTGTGTGTTAAATATACTTACAGTGGTCGTTTTTAAGTAAAATAATTGTATAAATAAAATTTAGTTTGGAATTGTGAAATAGTTATTATAATTGAACAGCTGAGTGGAGAAACATGTTAAGAGACAGTTTAGTATTTTTTAGATAATCGTCTGTAAAATTAATTGACTTTTTTCATCAGTTCATTTATTTCCTGTTCATCTATTGAAAATTGCCTTATGAGAGACCGATTTGCAGGGTGAAACCTTCATTTTTTTTGGGGGGGGGGGGGGCTTCTTATGAACACTTTCTTATACAATTCAAAGTAATTTTCATATCACACCATATAAAGAAGGATGTTATAACAGCATAAAACTGATTATTTAATTAAGATGCAAAAAGAAATCCAACAGTTCGGTGATAATAATATTAAAATTATGTTGTTTAATTTTCAATCGTTCATTTCATTCCAAGTTTTTCAAGGAACATGTTCCACAATATTTTTGTATTTATTTTCCTAATATTTATATCAGAGTATTTATTTATAGAGGGATAGATCTTTACTTCATTCCTCTTAGGAAGATTTTTCTTTTTATCTGTACTGGTTGAAAATCAGTTCTATGGACTCCTTGAGATCAGCATACATGGACATCACTACATAGGCCATAATGATAAGTTTTCACTGAATAAATGCATGAGACCAGATACTATTTAGCTAAAAAAAAGTATGGATATAATTCCACAGCTGTGAAATAGAGCAGAGTTTATTATTACTATTATTTTTCATAAAATTAGTTTCTTTGTCCCTTATTTTAAATTAAAATCAAAATTTGCAAAGTCTTAAAGTATAATTTTGGTAATAAAGTACAATTATTGGGTGATAAAGTATAATTAAATTATATGGGGGATAAAGTATAATTAAAGTATACTCCTCTTTTTACAAAGAAAAGAGAGTTGACTATTTTAAAAAAGAATCCGTTATCAATTTTCATTATGTTTTTTTTTTTTTTTTTTTTTTTTGTTCTGATTGAGACAAACCCAATTGAAATTTTTCATCTGCTTCTAGCTGGCAGAGATTTAATATATGCCCTGGACAATTTCTTTTCCCAGTCTGGTAAAATGTATTTTGGACTACGTTGTTTATTTTGTAATTCTATGCATAACATACAATGTAGGGAAGAATGCCTAGTAAAATGTATATGGAAAGTGGCATTTTAAAACAACACTAGCTATGCACAGAAAGAATCCAGTGGAATGTTGGGAAAATGCCATTTTTTTCACAAGAGAAAGTACCCTTTTTGAAAATCCCTCCATCCCCTCTTAAAAATAAAAATAAAGACTGACAGAACAAAGATGTCTATTTCAGTTTCGCTACGCATAGTTTTTATTTCTTATGAAATTTCATACATCTTCTTTTACAAAGATGTCGATGCAACTTTTCCTCATCAGAGAAAGCTTTGTTACACAAACATGAACTTCTTTCCACAATAAAGATATCAGTTTGAGTTTATTTCTCTGAAAATGCTCAGTTACCTATGACATACACATGAAGTTTCCCTTATTGTGTGCCTATGAAGATGTGCGCTTAAGAAGTGTTTTTGAAGCTTCCTCTCATTTATGGCACACACATCTCTCTGCCATGGGTAGCAAAATGTCTTATCATTCAAATTCATTCTGAAAGAAAGCTTTATAAAATACACGGCACAAGGTCTCTCTTCTGTGCATATGGAGATGTCTATTCAGGTGTCCCATATGAGAGAGCATTTTCTACTACTATATATCATGCACATAGTTCTTTTGCTTTGTGAATACGAGGATGTTCAGTCAAATACCCTTTCTTGGAGGTTTTATTTCATAGGTCACACATATAAGGTTACTCTTCCATGTGGGTAAGAAGATGGTTATTCAATTTATGTTTAAGAGAGAATCCTTTCTGGCATATGTCGCACACATAAGGTTTCTCCTTTGTATGGGTAAGAAGATGTCTATTCAAGTTTCGCCTTTGAGTGAATTTTTTTTTGCATATCTCGCACACATAAGGTTTTCCTGTTGCGTGTGTAAAAAGATGTGCATCCAAACTTTTCTTCTTAGAGAATGTCTTCTTACAGATGTCACACACATTTTCCTCTCTGTGGCTACGAAGATGTTTATTCAAGTGTTGTCTACGAGAAAATTCCTTTTGACATAGGTCGCACACATAAGGTTTCTCTTTTGTGTGTGTAAAATAATGTGTACTCAAGTTTTGTTTCTGAGAAAAAGCTTTATCACACACGGCACATGTATAAGGTTTCTCGCCCGTGTGAATCCGAAGATGAGCATTCATGTTACCTTTACAAGCGAATCCTTTATGGCATATGTCGCACACATAAGGTTTCTCCTTTGTATGGGTAAGAAAATGTCTATTCAAGTTTCGCCTTTGAGTGAATTTTTTTGTGCATATCTCGCACACATAAGGTTTTCCTGTTGCGTGTGTAAAAAGATGTGTATCCAAACTTTTCTTCTTAGAGAATGTCTTCTTAGAGATGTCACACACATTTTCCTCTCTGTGGCTACGAAGATGTTTATTCAAGTGTTGTCTATGAGAAAATTCCTTTTGACATAGGTCGCACACATAAGGTTTCTCTTCTGTGTGTGTAAAATAATGTGTATTCAAGTTTCGTTTCTCAGAAAAAGCTTTATTACACACGGCACATGTATAAGGTTTCTCGCCCGTGTGAATCCGAAGATGAGCATTCATGTTACCTTTACGAGCGAATCCTTTATGGCATATGTCGCACACATAAGGTTTCTCCTTTGTATGGGTAAGAAGATGTCTATTCAAGTCTCGTTTCTCAGAAAAAGCTTTATTACACACGGCACATGTATAAGGTTTCTCGCCCGTGTGAATCCGAAGATGAGCATTCATGTTACCTTTACGAGCGAATCCTTTCTGGCATATGTCGCACACATAAGGTTTCTCCTTTGTATGGGTAAGAAGATGTCTATTCAAGTTTCGCCTTTGAGTGAATTTTTTTGTGCATATCTCGCACACATAAGGTTTTCCTGTTGCGTGTGTAAAAAGATGTGCATCCGAACTTTTCTTCTTAGAGATGTCACACACATTTTCCTCTCTGTGGCTACGAAGATGTTTATTCAAGTGTTGTCTACGAGAAAATTCCTTTTGACATAGGTCGCACACATAAGGTTTCTCTTTTGTGTGTGTAAAATAATGTGTACTCAAGTTTTGTTTCTGAGAAAAAGCTTTATCACACACGGCACATGTATAAGGTTTCTCACCCGTGTGAATCCGAAGATGAGCATTCATGTGACCTTTACGAGCGAATCCTTTATGGCATATGTCGCACACATAAGGTTTCTCCTTTGTATGGGTAAGAAGATGTCTATTCAAGTCTCGTTTCTCAGAAAAAGCTTTATTACACACGGCACATGTATAAGGTTTCTCGCCCGTGTGAATCCGAAGATGAGCATTCATGTTACCTTTACGAGCGAATCCTTTCTGGCATATGTCGCACACATAAGGTTTCTCCTTTGTATGGGTAAGAAGATGTCTATTCAAGTTTCGCCTTTGAGTGAATTTTTTTGTGCATATCTCGCACACATAAGGTTTTCCTGTTGCGTGTGTAAAAAGATGTGCATCCGAACTTTTCTTCTTAGAGAATGTCTTCTTAGAGATGTCACACACATTTTCCTCTCTGTGGCTACAAAGATGTTTATTCAAGTGTTGTCTACGAGAAAATTCCTTTTGACATAGGTCGCACACATAAGGTTTCTCTTCTGTGTGTGTAAAATAATGTGTACTCAAGTTTCGTTTCTCAGAAAAAGCTTTATCACACACGGCACATGTATAAGGTTTCTCGCCCGTGTGAATCCGAAGATGAGCATTCATGTTACCTTTACGAGCGAATCCTTTCTGGCATATGTCGCACACATAAGGTTTCTCCTTTGTATGGGTAAGAAGATGTCTATTCAAGTTTCGCCTTTGAGTGAATTTTTTTGTGCATATCTCGCACACATAAGGTTTTCCTGTTGCGTGTGTAAAAAGATGTGCATCCGAACTTTTCTTCTTAGAGATGTCACACACATTTTCCTCTCTGTGGCTACGAAGATGTTTATTCAAGTGTTGTCTACGAGAAAATTCCTTTTGACATAGGTCGCACACATAAGGTTTCTCTTCTGTGTGTGTAAAATAATGTGTACTCAAGTTTCGTTTCTCAGAAAAAGCTTTATCACACACGGCACATGTATAAGGTTTCTCGCCCGTGTGAATCCGAAGATGAGCATTCATGCTACCTTTACGAGTGAATCCTTTCTGGCATATGTCGCACACATATGGTTTCTCCTTTGTGTGGGTAAGAAGATGTACATTCAAGAACTTTTTATGAGTGAATTCCTTTTGACATAAGTCACACACAAACGGTTTCTTTTCTGTGTGGGCAAGAAGATGTGTATTCAAGTTTCCCTTTTGAGTGAATCCTTTCTGACATATCTCACACACATACGGTTTCTCTCCTGTGTGGGTAAGAAGATGTGCATTCAAGGCATGTTTATAAGAGAATTTCTTTTGACATAAGTCACACACAAAAGGTTTCTCTCCTGTATGAGTACGAAGATGATTCTTTAAGGTGGACAGATTACAACATTTTTTCATACACAAATGGCACTCACGATTTTCCTGCCGCGCAGGAGTAGAAGAATCAATTTTCACAACAGGAAGCTGAGAAAATGTTTCTTGCTGAGTACTACTATCACAAGTTTTTGCACCAGGAAGCCAAGAATATGTTTCTTCCTGAGTAGTCATGTCACAAGTTTTCACATCCATGGAAGAAAAATGAGAATTGATGAAATTGACTTAGTACAGCGGATGAGCTCTAACAAAACAATATTTTTGTACAGTTTTTTTCCTCAGCAGTCTTTTGAGACGAAAAAAATTGTTTAAGGCATAGGTATTCAATTTATTCAATCAATTCATTGAGAGTAATATTTCGCAAATGTTAAAAAACACCAAGACATCAAAATTTTTTGGTTGTATCTATTATTGTTTGTTCCCTTTCTGTTAAAAAACTACACTAAGTCTTCGTGGCATAAGGTTGTCTTAGTTTCTATAAAATGTCTATAGTTACTTTACAGCTTCACACAATCGAAGTAAAAAATGGGCACTTCCAAAACGTATCATTAGGCGTTTAATTGTCCATTTCTGATTTGTTTTGAAATCTTGCTACATTAAATTCCAAAACATTCAACAACCTTAAAGGTGAAACTTTACATGGGAAGATGTGATGAATGCACTGGAGAGTTATGAAATCTGTAAGAAAATAAATAAATAAGTTAAGAAATAATTATAAGAAATAATAATTGTTATATAAGAAATAATTATAAAAGAAATAATATATAGTAACATATAATAATAATATGAAAAATAATTATAAGAAAAAAATGTTCATTTAAAATAAGGAATGTATCATTAATCAATATCCTACTTTGTAGCACAAATATGTAGTGGTTTTGTTTTAAATAGTACGTTCGAAACATAATGCTAATGCATCATTCTGTGAAATACAGTTCTTATCACTAAAAGTTGAGTTTTCTTTCCCTGATTAAACAACTAGTTTACTATGATTTACAAGCACAATCAGGGTTTTCATTACGGGAAAAAAATGTGTGAGAATTTCTAACCTTTCCCTAAAACTGAGTGAGAGTTTTAAAAAATCGGTGAGAATTTCTTAACTATAGATTTGGATTGGGTAAATATCCAATGGCTAAGGTATTTATAATTGGGAATTGTCCCCAGCCTCGGGTAAACACCTAATCACTTTATAAAAAATAGAAGCATGCACGACTTTTTTCGAAAAAGTGCCTGAATCATTTAAAATGCAACAATTTTTCTCAGAATGAAACCAATTTGTAGGGCGGTTGAATTTCTCGCAGTAAAAAATTTTTAATGCGAGGAAAAAAAAAAAAAAAAAATGCGAGATTCTTATGTTCCTGCACTCTAATGATAACACTGAAAATAATTTTGCATCCCCACATTTAAAGTTTAATGACAATATTGTTAAAATCCTTGCAGAAACTTTTTATCGACTTAAAATGCAAAAGATTATTATTTCCCTAGCTAGTTGATAAAACACATTGTGAAGGAAATTACAATAGGTGCTAAATATATTTTAAACTACATTTCTTATGTCTGCATAATTATATGGGGTATTCCGTATTTACTATATATATTATGCATATGCTGTACTTTACAAAAAAAATAATTTAAAAAAAGAAGCAAAATTTTTTTAATCTCTTATGTAATGTGCACCATAAATTTCAAAGTGATGGAAATTTTCAATTAAATCAATGGAACTTGAAGATGATATCATTTAAGACATAATTGATTATACCAATGATGGCAAGGACTGTGATGATAACATTATTAGCAGCAATGAGAATTGCTAATTAGTTTATAAAAATAATGTTACTATAGATTTAGTACTTAAAAGTACTGTAAGGAGTGAAATGAAAATGCTGCAGTGCTTTTATTGAGAAGGATAATTACAAATTTATTATCTAATCTGATCAAATGTCTCGGTTCATACGTACATTGTGGATTACATGCAGCAGTAAAAAATTATTCCAAGTATAACACAAACTCAGAATTTAACACAAACTCAGAGTCTTAAATTAAAAAAATAAATAAATAATTGCTTGTTATGCACATAAGTAAATATGGTACACCATGAATGACAACATTATTACATTGTATAATATACTCAATATTACATGATACGATCCATTACCCATGTTTTGTCAAAATTACTTTTGTTTAAAGTCAATTACAGCTTCTGAAAAAACTTAAAATACTCAATTTATATCTATCCATTTCAGGGCCAGACTGCCAGGTCCGTGGATGTACACAAGTAGGCATAGGAACAACCCACAGGCTTTACTTTGCTACTAGAGGTGAAACTTCAAATGATGACACTTTTTCTTAAATACTTTATTAAAAATTTCAGAAAAAAACACTTTCAAAAATTTAAAAACAATTTCAGATTTGAAAAAAATCAGGCCAGCTGCATTAAAGTGAATGTAAAATTTAGAGTTCCAAGACATGCCATTTATAAAATATATGGCAGACAAAAATGACTAAGGCAACCTTAAAGCTGTATCAGCAGTCTGGCCTGTGTATTCTTCCATAAAGTAGATGCTTTATATACTATATATAAACAGGTTAATTTTACAGTCAAACAAAATTAATTATGCTAAAAAATGAGTTACATTTGCATAAAATGAAAATTTCAACAAATTTGCATAATACAAACAACCTCAGGAAGTTGCCTTTCACTTCAAGCTTTCACTCTTCACCCATGGTTTTAAACATTTATTGAAAATTCTATCCTAACCAAAATAAATCCTCTTATATAGGTCACAATTAAAATTTTCAAATGGTGGCAAAAGTTTGTCATTGCTACCAAGAGCAATGACAAATGGTAGCCATACTTCAAAAAATGGTAGCTGTTTGCTAATATTGTAAAATTATGTAATTACCGTACCAATGATACCAATGATAAAATTATGCTCAATACTTACATTTACATACATATCCCTACTTTCAGCAACTAATATATATGAATTGAAAAACTTAAGAGAAAAGAGTAAATATTTAGAACTATCAAAAAAACATTAATATTTGAAAAAAAAAAAAATGAAAACATTACAATCAACAATCTTGCCGCCTGGAACGTCCAGAGTCTGTTGAACTCTTCCACCACAAATTAATTGCATCGTTAAAATTTTGATGACACATGTCATCTCCATTAGAGAAAATTGCTCTAAAAATTGTTCGGCCAGAAAGTTGCTTGTATGTTAAGCTAGTGTGATAACCTTATAAAACTCCAAATAATCAAATCGAGTTGAGTCAAGAATGCTTTGGGTTACACTTTCCAGCAAAATGTCCCTACTCTCATGGTGCTCTAAGACCACAGCGTCCTAGATTAGACCCACGGCCAAGCTGTGTCCAGCTTCAGAATTCCCGGCAATTTCACACAAAAAATGGTTTGACCTATCAAAACTTGATGTGGACGGATTGAGACCACTTACCAATGTGATTGGATTAGAGTGTTTCAACGCGAACGGGTCTCGGCCCGCTCGAAACGGGCCATCTGTGATGGTGCCCCATCATGTGGTAAAAGATAGTACGTTCACAAAGTTACGAAGATTTATTGCCCAATTGATCAGGATTATGAGAAAATATCCCCACAATGTTTAATTTTTCAGAATAAACTAAAAATTTTTGGTAGCCACAATGGCAATCGCCACTAAAATAATGGTCGCATTTGGCGACTGCTAAATTTGAGGTATATTCTCTTACCAAATGATTCTTTTGAAAAACTAAATTTGGAGGGTGAAGCCTTAATCAGGCTTTGCTTTACACAGTAGGGTCGGGTGGGGTAAAATGACCATAAATTTAGCTATTTTAAAATTTACTAAGCTACACATCTAAAATAATACAACATATTTAAAATTTTTTGACAAATATTTTACATTGGACTATCTGACAGTAATTACAAATTTTTGTTTTTTCTTTTACAAATATTAAAACTGTTTGATCATTAATTCTTTTTGGCTTGTTATTATGATCATTTTACCCCATGGTGTGGGGTAAAATGATTATATGTGAAAAAAATGAAACAAATCATAGAAACTGATATTATATGAATAAGATCAACTGGAAAATAGATAACAAATATTTTATTAAACAGTTTTGTATAGAATTTCAATTTAGCTATCAGAACTTATAAGTATAATGTCCTCTACTATTGAAGTTTGGCTCATCCAGTATTTGAATTATCTGTTCAGTTTGAACTTCTTCGACATCATATTTTTTGGCAATATAAATTTTTTCAAATAAAGATTTTGCAAAGTATTAAATTGTAAATAGCTCCTTTTCTGCAGGCAAAATCTGTCCAAAAATGTTTAATAAAACTTTTGCCACAGCACCTAAGAGGCAACAGATATTTTGTCTGAAAGAGGTGTTATGGTCATGCGATTTTGTACTCTCCTTTCAACTCTTTTTAAGTAAGAATTGGGATTTTTCTTCAAAAATTTCAAGAATAGCATACTTTCTTTACTTCATGGTCTTCATGTTTTTCTTCAAAATGTGCAACAAACACATCCTCTGTTAGCATTTATTTTAAATTTATGATTCCAGTATCGTAAATTTTGTGTTATTTTTCGTATTTTCAGGTAAAAGTAGAATAACGGAATCTATTTATTTATTCACTTTATTACTATTAATACCTCATAAAATATATTACAGATGGAAAAAAGAAATCTAAAATGATGCATGTGTTCTTTAAGTATGGCCTAGCAGTATGATCATTTTACCCCACTTTCTTTGAACTACTCCAAAATAAAAAATAATAAGAATACAAATTCTCTTGATACAGAAATGTATTCCTCAAGAATGATAGTAGGCTTTGCATCATCAAAATTTCAAGAACTTTAAATCACAAAAATGCTACAGCAAAGTAAATTTTAACCTTGTATAGATAAAAGTCAAACATGAAACTGTAAGTGTTGGCATTACATATTGAAAGAATATTACCAAATTAAATAAATTAGTTAAAAAATATTGCTTATAATATAAATGAGCTAAACAAAAATTGGGGATAATACCGTAAGCGGGTGTCCATCGCCAAGGGAGATGCGTCGCCAAAGCTTACTATTTGTAGTAAACAGTCCTGGAAGCGTTGCCAATCGAGATTAGCTATTCGGCCACCCGTCCGGCGGAGTTGTGTTGTTTTATGATGTCATGAGAAACTATACTGTTGAAAGGAATTATGTGATTGGTTGAACGAATTTCAAGGAGTTTAACTGGCAAAATAACTGAACTTGAATTCGCTGGGTAATGGTTATTTTTGAAAAGTGTAATTTTTGCTTGGTTTTATAATAAATGTAGGTAATTTGTGTAGAGCTGTAATGATATCGGTTCGTTTATACGCTGAGTTGTTTCTTATTTCTTTATCAAATCAATTTCGACAAACATTTGAAAATGTTGCGACTGTGTTGAGGTACAGTTGTTATGCTTATTTGAATGCTTCTGATGGATTTATTTTGAGATGAACGCACGTTGTTCATGAATAAAATTTAAGGTATGTGGTGCTTTTATTTATTTAAATGCTTATTCCTTGCTTTACGGTACACCAGTGTATAGTTGAGAATATTTATGGTCTTATGTTTTCATAATTATGTAAGGTTTCCAGTATGTTATGTTATTTTTTTGTGAATTGGGATGAAAAAGTAAAAATTTTTAAGGTTTTAAGAGGGATGGTTAATTTTACTTGTGATATGCATTTGCTCCTGATTTACAGAATTCCCGTACAATTTCTAGGTTTAATATGAATAAATATGTAAGGATTTTTGAGTTGTTTTTAGATCAGATTTGATTCTAGTGTGATTAATAGTGTAAATGTTGTGTGTTTTGAAGGTATTAAATTGCAAAAAGCATGTGAGGGAGGAAGTAGTCGGTTTATTATAGTAGTTTTATGTTATTTATAAAGAGTGTTTTTAACGTTTTATGAAAATATTTGCAGTATATTTTTCTTGAAATCACGTGCACTATTCACGTTAAATATGATTCAATATATGTATTTTTGAGTTGTTTGTGGAGAGTTTTGTGTGTGTGTGTGTGTGGGGAGGTAGTTGGTTTATTTGATGTTTTTCTATTAATTTAAAATTGTTATTTTAACGTTTTAAGGGAAATTTTGCTGTATAATTATGTGCAGAAACTTATTTTGGCATTTTGTATATGATTAAGGTTATGGTTTATTTATTTTTTGACGTACCCATAGTACAGAGGTAGTGCTTTGTTTATGTGATTTTTGTTCATAATTGCATTTGAAATATGTCTAAAAATGTTTTTATGTGTTTAGATAGTGTGTTATAGTTTGGGGTTCATTTTGTTAGTTATGTGTCAACGTATGTTTATTTTTGTTTGGCGCTCAAAAAAAGTCGCCGAGGTTAGCCGCTGGCGACAAAAAAAAAGTCGCCAACTCAACCGACACCCGCTTACGGTATTATTCCCCAAAAATCAGTATGCCAATAAACCAATGCATTTGACATTTATTGCCTGCTTTTTGTAGACTGTTCATTTTACCCCACCTAACCCTATCAAGAGATAAAAGAAGATTAGGCAAATAAAATCTATTTGTTGACTTTGGCAAGAATTTTCTTTCTTTTCTTAAATGCTTTTATAAAATTTAGGAGTACACAAGCATTTAATACTCGACAAATAAAAGTATATTACACTATTTGAGAAATACTGTTCCAGATCAAGATTCAGAAGAGAAAAACAGCAAACTGAGATAATCTTATGGATGCATCCTATTATAATCAGGGCTGTGAAGTAGTGAAACTACAGTAGTCGCTTTTTTTTTTTTTTTTTTTTTTTGTAGTTTGTGGTGTAGTTTGTAGCTTTTTTAAAAAAGTAATGTAATATGTAATGTGCTACAAAAAAATCAGTAGTTTGTAGCTTATTTTGAAAACTACTTTTTAAGTAGTAAGTAGTTTCAAAACTACATTTTAGAAACTTACAAGGAGAGGATACAAGGAGAGTGACACAAGTAGGAAGGAAAGTACTGTGTTGAAAAATGCAGCTCGTCTCCAGGAGACAAAATGTTGAAGATGATCATCCTCACTCAGAAACAGGTTTTGACAGTGACACAAACTTTAGAGGTCGTTCAGTAACTTAATATATTTTGAATAAATGGGTGAGTCTCCCATTGCCAAGGAAAAATGAAATGCAAGAAACATGCCACATTGAAAGTAAGAGAACTTTAGGTATAAAACAGAAACTTTTTGTTGCTGCTGCTGAATGTTCATAATCAGAAATTGATTATGATATTGAGAAGCTTTAAAAACCTAAAAATTAAGTTTTCCGGTTGTACGAGTTGGTAAAAAAAAAAAAAAAAAATGCTTTAAACATATTTACCTAAAAATTGAGTGTATTCGAACGATTATGCGCGAATTTTATATACCAAACTACATGGTTCGACAATAAATTACATGCCCGGTCGTGATGTAATTTTTTTTGAGATTTTCTGCCCCTGTTGACAACACTCAAGCAGTGGCCAAAAGCCTATTTTCATCCTTTTTACACTTGAAGTTAGCATTTCAAATTTCTGAAACATTTTGTAGACGAAGAATCTAGATAATTATTTTCATGAATGAAGATTAAAATTGTATATACAATATAGAATATTTACTCACATAAAATGTATATTACAATAAGAATAGGACAACAAAACCAATAACTCAACCAATGCTTTGTACACAAACAAGCAACAAAGCAATTGAAGCTTGTTGCCAAAAAGAAAAAGAAAAGACGAATATGAAAGTCATAGTAAGATAATCATTACTTTCTCTTTTCAAAAAGAAAAGCATTCATTTCATTTCAATGGTAATATTTCAATAATTTCAGCTTATTTTTATGCGTATATATATAATTAAAAAAATGTTAAGTCATTTCGGAAATATTTCTAGTCTGGGCGATGGAATGAATCAACTGTAATGAATCACTCATGGAATCAATGAATCGTTTCGTTACTGATAGTCTCGGATATGGTCTTGGGTGAAATCCACAGAAAGATGATTAAAATTAAAATAAACGAACATAGCTCCCATTAACCCCAGGATTATATTTATCTAATTATTGCACCAGAAAAATAAAAATATTGTTTGTAATCAAGGAATAATAGATATAAAGGCCTAATTCATAGTCGCCATTATCTCTGTAAACTCGCAAACTGAATCATGGCTATAATGTTTATAATACGGTCACCACATTTTCGACTTTTGGAGGAGGAATTGCAGATGTTTCTTACTCAGAAGAGCTTTGTTTCTATGTAAAATTATCAAGCACGATACATACCCATACATCTTCAGGACACATCTGTAGTGCTGCCATCTATATTAGGAATGAGAAAACCAACCTTTTTTTTTTTTTTTTTTCTCCAAGGCTTTTTTTGGTGCTTTTTCTTCTTGTCAGGGTTATATGACTTCCTTCTTTAATACAATAACAGTCTGAAAAAAATCGGTCTGGTTGGATTGGAAAAATTCCCCCCGGCTGTGATGGAATAAAAACAACCGCGTTCGTTTACTTCTCGGTTGTTTCCCAACAAACTGAATGATAAATTAGTTGTACGATGCGTTAATATATTGCGCAGTAGTTTCAATAGAAGAGACTATCTGATTTTTAAAATTTATTTAATTGTCTCTTTAACAATACTTTTATTATTTTTTTTAAAAAGAAATCATGCAAATTTTGCACAGCTCTTTAAAGCTGTAGAGACTTGGGGTGGGGAGTAAAGAAAGAACGAAGATATCCTTTTACAAGTTGTTCTATGGACGATTACCAGCAGTCAGTGGCGGATCGTGGTTTATTTAAATGGAGGTTCACAAAACAAATTTCAAAAATTAAATATGCAGATACGGCGCACCTTACAAATTAAAATAGATTTGTGTTTCTAGCAGTTGAAGGAAGACAATGCACGCAACTGAAAGAAAACAAGTAATATTTCATTTTACATTTAGTCACCAAGATAAGTTTTAGCAAAGGTGTTGTCTTGATTCATTTTATTTCAATTTTTTTTTTTCAAAGGATAATATTGAAAATCGCCATTGCTTTAGCTCCGAAACACGTATTTGACTCCCATCTTAATTATTTACACGAGTCTGTAAAAAAATAATGTAGTGAAAAATTATAGAAATAAAGAATTTAATAAGAAAACGAAATAAAAATTAATTAACTAACCGAACGTCACAAACCAAGAGAAAATGGCGCTGTGTGCACAATAAGACTGCAAACGGAATGATATCAGCATCACCGTACTTGTTCCCAACTGTCTCTGCTTCTGTTCTCAGAGAGCAGTTCAAAAGGGAAATTTTCCGTTCGCACGTGCGATTGATTGAAGACTGTGCAAGTAGCCCAGACAGAACAGCAAACTTGCTGCAAGCTTGATTCATCAAGTCAATAAACTTGAAAATTTCAAGCATGTAAGCTTAAATCAAGTGTTCAAGTTTACACCTAGCAAGCTTGCATTAAGCTTGAAATAGCAAGCTTAATTTCAAGCTTAAAATTTTTTTTCTAAATACACGGGGCACCGGTCAGCGAACTCGCCCAACATATTTTATTTTACAACGCATTTTCCCCTCTATGCTGCAATTTTAAGTTATTTTAATCTGTTTCCATCAAGCGTTCGCGGCTGGAATCGAACGCGGGAATTATAGGCTGGGAAGCCAGCGTGCTAACCGTTTCGCCAATCTGCCTCGAGCCTGTGTGACTAAAGTTTGAAGTGACTGTTACGGTTGTCACGCCGTTTTCTGGAGAGATGAGTGGGCGATGCTGATAAGTTTCTTTTATTTTTCCATGGGATGAATCAAAATTAAAATAATGTTATGTGTAGGGCCCTATAAAATATGCAAAAATGCGGAATTTTGCATAATTTGCAATTCTCCTCATAAACTACAACTTTTCGCATAACACCGCATTTTCCGGCAACTTTTTTATTTCTTAAATTTTTCTCAACATACTTTCTTCCAAAACCTCTTGAATGTTTATCATTGTTCAGAAATAGACAACTCCGAAAAGCCAGAACCTAAGTTTTCATAACCTGGTTTGAAATTCATGGAAGCGGCTCAAGTGTTTGACCCAGACCAATTGTCCAATATATATGTTGATGATGAAGAAGTTTTTAACAATCCTCCAAGGATATGTCACGGAGTGTTCCGGTGAAAACTTAGTAAGATTTTGGAATTCAGAGGTTGTTTTACAGAGGTTTCCAGAACTAACACGTAAAGCAAAGTTAGTACGCTCGGTTTTAATTAATTTTGTAGACCATACATGGGCAACCTCCGGCCCGCGGAACATATCAAAACCCCATATAAGCCATTCGAAATCTCATATAAATCCCTATTATACGGCCCGCGACTTCATTAACATACTAAGTTTGTCCTGCTACTTTTCAAAGGTTGCCCACCTGCTGTAGACTGTGAAAGAGCAGTTTCATGTTACGGCCAAATATTTAAAAAACAAGGACAGAGTTTGAAGGAATCATCGGTCGCAGGACTAACATCTCTTTATTTCCATAAATTTTAGAGAAATAATCAGACTCACTTATCTGTTTTTTAATGTAAATTAAAAAATTGCTGTTCTTTTTAATGTAGTTATTTCCCTACTCATACGCATTACTTCAATGCATTTCTATAAATGCTGCATAATTTTAGAAAACTACCGCATCGATGCCGCATAATTCCGAAAAATTTTCCACATATTTTGTAGGGGCCTAGTTATGTGTGATTTATAGACTCTACTAATAGGGAAATAAGCATAATATAAACTTAAAAGCAGCACACGCTTTAAAACCTTCAATGTCGCAACACTCATGTTGGGCAATACTGGCCAAAATCGAGACAAACGACTGATTTTGAAATCAATTTCGTAGTATAATTGTATTTCATTTTGAAGAATTTCCATATTTAGAAATATAGAATCTTTTTTTTTTTTTTAAATACTATGGTCAAGTACATTTATGACTGATGATAAATTATTTGTTATGTAGATGTGGATGTGGCTTTCCAAATCAAGCAGTCATCAAGTTGTATTCAAGCTTGACAGTTCAAATGACTTGTCCAAGCTTGCTGCAAGCTTAAAATGAATTGAACTGTCAAGCTTGTATTAATACGTCAAATTCAAAGAAATGTCAAGCTTGATTTAAGCTTATGTGCTGTCTGGGAGTAACCTACACTACAGTGCGTTAGCCATAATACGCGTATTTAATAATAGTGGGGGGAGAGAGTAAAACTCGTTTTAAATTTGCGAAAATCTAGAAGTGCACTTAATATATATATATTTTTTTATTTAATTTGTTAATGTGTTCATTCTTTAGTTTTTCCTTCGGGTGTTCACGTGCTAATGTGCTCAATTGGAGGAGGAACCACCACTGCAAGCAGTCTCAAAGCCCTCAGGGAAAGCTTTACCCTAAAAGGGCCTAGTGGATAAACCTGTTCTTGATCTAGAGATTTGGTCTTATCCCACCAGATGTAGTGGCATATTTAAGTGGGGCCAGAGCCCGATTAAGGTACTTCGGGGCCCTAGGCACAGCATTATTTCGGGCCCCCCCAACTCCAACAATGACTATCCCATCCCCCCCGTGAAATTTTTAGTATGTACAAAATTTATGCAAATTGAAGAATTATTATGATTTCAAATCCAAATTCTTATGGGACTGTATACATTTAAATTATTTTCTGTAATTAAAATACTTTTTGTAATTACATGTAAGCAATAAAGTGCCATATTTCCAACAATATGATGGAATATTTCAAGTTATACATCCTGATTTGGCAGCATTTTTATTGTTAAATAACATAGCAAACGTAAACATAATCAAAAGTAAGAATTGTGAGATGATTTTAATCGTGCCTTAAAAAAAACCTTAGTTACCGTAGACCCTCATCTGGGACCCTCAGCTTATTTTGTTAGCAATTGTGGTGTTTTTCTAAATTTGTAAAAAAAAAAAAAAATTCTTACTTTTTGGGGCCCCATAAAAAATCTGGGGCCCTAGGCACGGGCCTACTGTGCCTAGGCCATAATCAGGCCCTGAGTGGGGCGGGGGGTACCAGAATCCCCCGAAAATATAAAACAATAATTAAAATACAGCTACTTTTAAAACATTTATACTAGTTCTAGTAACAATAAGGCTAAAACGCTGGATCGCGCCGCCCACCTCGAAACAAAAACCTATATGGGCAATTCCATATGGACATGTAGCATGAGTTACCATACACTTGATTCAATAACCAATTTTATGAAATATCCCATACAAAACTCAATGATGTTTTGTAATAAGAAAGGTTCATACCAACTACTCATAAAAATATAGAACTTAAGAAGTAGAATTTTAGCATACAACTGCGACTTTTCTGCCCATACATCAATGTATTTGGTAGCATGAGTTACCTACCAATTTTTAGTTGCATGGGATATTTTATAAAATTGGTTATTGAATCAAGTATATGGTGATTCATGCTACATGTTCATATGGAATTGCCCATATATGCTACTGTCCTGATGTAATGTGAATACGCGTTAGAATCCCTTACAAAGTTCTCCGGCCAAGGCACTCCCCATCCTCGGCAGATAGCCTATGCGTAGCATAACCATAATAACATAAACTCAGGAAAAACTTTTTTGCTACTGTCTAGATGTAACGTGAATTCGATTTGGGTTTATAATAAAAATTGAATATGAACTTATTTATTTTAGGCAGGGCTTTATTATCGCATGGGAAAATCGGGACTTTGCCCAGGGCCCCCGGCTCGAAAGGGCCCCTAAATTTCAAATATTGTTTTGAAATATAATTTTTACATCAAAATGTTATGAAAAATAAATCAAATTTCATAGATGGGGCCCCCTAATTCATCAATGCCCGGAGCCCCCGTGTGTCATAATCAGGCTCTGATTTTAGGTTGACGAAGATGAACTATAATGGGTATAGATATATTTTCGTGAAATGTTTTTTCTAGCGCCCGTTGTAATTGCCTCCACAACGGGCTTTGGCTTCAAGTAATACTGTATACATTAAATTGAATGAGAACATGTTTATACTGCTCGAGTCATTTTTACAACATCCACAAGTTTTAGTCAAATACCCTTTTCAAGAATTCTGGGGACACCACAGCCTCTATAAAGCCTTATGTGAGGGCTTAAACATGTGATAATGTCTAAACAGATAAAATCTGCAAAAGTAAAATGGGAAATGCACTCTCGTAATACATTTGCAGGTTACCATAAGTACACCAGCAAGGACGAATTTAAGGGGTTGGGTGGGGTCCAGGGAATCCGGAACGTCCCTGAAATTTTGATTTTTGTCAACAAAATGGCAAATGATTTTTTTTTCTTTTTATAGCCTTTTACACAGTTGGGACACCCTCCGAAATTTTTTCTGGATAAGTCCCTGTAAACCAGCAATGCGAAATCGAAACTTTAATATGAAGATTTTCGACAGAGGGAACGTGATAGAAGATAACGTGAGAACACCGTCCAACGGTCTAAGCGCATTTTATGTAGACTTTCTTTCTGAGGCGTTCAATTCCCATGCATCAATTGGACTTAAGGAAAAAAATATCGTAATAGGGAAAATTATTACGATGAAAGGGATAATATTACCATTTTTGAAGAGAGAATTATTGTCCTACAGAGAGCTCTTTAACATTAATCTAAAGGAAATTCAGTCAGGACTAAGAAAAAATATCGTAATAGAGAGAACTGTAGTTATAGAGGATATTACTGTAGCGAGATTCTACTGTAATAATACACAAAATGTATGCACACAAAAAAAATTCCACAGGAGACAGAAAAAAAAGTAATAAACAAAAAAGGGAGGGGAGAGGAAGAAAGTAAACCGAAACTAGTAAACAGCTATTTGCAAGCCTTTAGACACAGTAGGAAGAAACTTAGTATGATGGTTCAATAAATCGAAAAAGTGTTTTTAAATCAAATTTTGTTGTTATTGGAGGAGAAATCTACACAGTCTATACCATAATATTATGTAAAATGCCTCCATAGAAACTTCCGACAAGCTTCATTTTCTTAATAAAGTCTTTTTTACACCTATTTTTTCCCTCGTAGTTGGGCAAAGTGTAAACAGATCGTAGCCAACATTGTTGACTGTATCGAACCTTTTCCCAAGTGATGTTATTAATCCATCCAAACAATTGATATTCTAAAGTACTCTTCTGCTTCAGTTTTAATTTCTGGATTAGACCTGCAAACTTGGTGACTAACTGTACGAGGACACCTCAGTTCAATATCATGAGCTTGTACTATTTCTTTTGCAGATGTAAAGAGAGTGACGAGTTTTGGGGTGACCCACTCGTCTGGGGATTAAACTAGTCTAAAATTCACACCCTACGCACCAAATAATTAAAATTTGCATTCTCTTGCTTGATCAGAGGTTAACCAGAACACGAAATAGGGAGTTTTGAGTGTGTCCATTGTTAAACATACGGTTTTCTTGAATTCTCGAGAAATATTGCCACTATCGCTTAGTTGACTGCAGTTTTGGAATCTTATTTTTGGCACCAAACTTGGCGGCAATTTTTCGTCAAGCTTGGAGACATTTGGTGCGTTTTTATTAATGGGTTCTGTGATGTTGACTACCCTGCTTTAGTATTATGAAACAGAATTATGTATTTTGAATTTCTATTACGTAATCAAAGTTCGCGATCGATTGAGATTGGAATCTCTGGAATATTCGTGCAACGTCGGTGTACCATATAAAAGAGTAGGATCACTTCAGAGTTCAGGGCAGTTCAGCTGTTGCGAGCAGACGTTAATTCTGCTGAGAGCATAAGGCTCTGATTATATGCTTTTGTAAGCGATCTATCATTTGTTTTGAGAAGCTAATATTTTAAAAATCTGATTGTGTTCTCTACATTTTCGAATCCCGAGGAACTGCTGATAATTTTCTACGAGAATTTCCACTGAATTTTAGCCAATTGAAGAATTTTGATTGCATATGAAATATAGCATCTGAGAAAGCTTCTGTGTTAAGTTAGCTGTTAAAACGTATTATTGCTTATTTTCACTGTGATTGGTATATAGCAGATTGTTCACCCACTTTTTAATAAAAAATTTTTTTCGTCCTCTCAACTGGGCTGTTTACTAGAACTTTCCATCTACATTGTACTTTTAAACAACGAATCCGGCAACTAAGCAGAGTTTTCTACAACAATGACTTTGAATGCACTTTCAGAACTACTGGGTTTAGACATGAATATTTTTTTTTATGTATCAATATGCTCTGTAACAGAAAGCAAATAGATGTCAACAGAATGCAGAGTGTTGACTACACACGGTATGTATGAGGAGTACTTTGCCATGATGCATGAACTTTGGCAAGGTTTAAGCACAGTACAATTGATACACCTTTATTCGTGTATTACTGAAAACTGTTTAGTTTTGTAAATTTAAATATCCATTTCTGGGAATTTCAACATCTACTTTTAGTAATTTTCATAACAGTTTTTGTAAAAGTCACTTTTTTCCTTAAAATAATTTACAAAACAAATTAAAATATACCGTAAAATGCCAATGAAAGGTTGTTTTAATCGATTATATTTTTGTCCTTTTAATCGATTATAATTTTGACAAGGGGGGGTAAAACGTGTGTGTGTATATATATAGACAGTGGCGGCTCGTCATTAGGGGCCAGAGGGGCCTGGCCAAACCTGATATTTCAAAAGTTTTTTTAATTATAATGCAAAATTTGTATTCTTTTAAAATCAGTTTACTTTAATAAAGGTGCCTGCGTGTATTTTATTCTATTTTGATTTAAAATGGATAAAAGGAATATTTAAAGGAGCATTTTTTATGCCAGCTTTGTCCCTTAATCCAATTATGTAAAGCGAGCCATCATTCAAATCCTACGGCCGCGCCGCGGCATCTCCAATGTATTCCCCATTTAAGCACTCTGGTGGGGCCGGAGAAATGAAGCCCGAATATATTTGCGCCAAGCACAGCCGAGGGAGTGAAGGCTGGGGTATACGTAACGCGACATCTTACGGCTGGAAGCGGCAAAACCAGGTATCATTGTGTAATGCACAAAAACCAAAATACAGGCATATATCCAAAATCACGCCAGGCGAGGTTTTTGGCGTACGACACACAGGGTTGCTTTTCAATTTCAAAGCAATTTCCCGAGCAGTTGTTTGTTTGCGTGCGTCAGCGTGGGTTGGCTTGGCTCGACGGGAGGCTCCTCTCTGCGATCGGTCGCCGTCTTGCGTGACAGCTTGGGGTTCTCGTAATGTATTTCAATGGGAAAAACCCGATTTTCAACATTCAAAAAAAGTATTAAATTTAATTTTTTGGATGATTGTAATGGATGGAATTTGTTAATCAGACCTTCGACTTTTGTGTCCCAGGTTGCGTTTAATATTTTAAAAAGCTTAACATATAATATTTTAATGATATTTCAAGCGACTTTTTCCGCTGGTACTGCGTTCGGAAAAACAACATTATGTACGGGAATGAACACAACGTTTGTTTTAAGATTCGGCAGGTTATTCGGATTACTGTTTGTTTACAAATATCATTGTTTTGCATGCGAAATTTTCTTACGTTGTGAGATTTATGCAAGAATAAAGTTTTGTTTTTGAATTATAATTCATCGGATATTCTGTATGCCCTAGAAAACATCAAATTCCATTAATATTAATATTAAAGAATTGTTTATTTAAATTCCTATTACGATATATTCAGATTGTTTTCTTTCTTTTATAAAAAATAAAATGTACTCCTTGTTATTATTTATCATAGTGTTCTATTAAATATGTAAAGGCCTGTAAAATAAGACCAGTTATCCCAATAATAAAAAAAGTGTAACATATGCATCGCATAACATATTTGTACATGTAATTAATCTAATACGTATGAATATGAATTAAAAAAATAATCCAATAAATCAACTAAATTAAAGACGTAGACCAATTAATGTAATCTTTACTTAGTTGCATAATTATTTAAATTGACACTAAACATGAGTGCAAAATGCAAATTTATAATTCCATTATGTTACATAAAGCTTCTGCCTTTTTATTATCAGATGGAAAACATTTCTGTTTCGCAGTGTTAGCTCATAAAACTGTACTAAACAATTCTACAATTACATTTTTGAATTTTGTTTCAAGTTAGAACAGAAATGAAAAGCTGGAACTCTGGCCCTGTATTTCTTTTTTCTGAGTGAATTTTTACATATTAGGCAAAACCCAGCAAAGCTCATGAATACTTTGCTCCGAAGCCCAACACTAGTACATTAATTCATAAATTTTCCCCTTTTCAAGCACAAACTGATTTTAGCAGACAAGACAAATCATATTCGCTTCACCTCGACCAATTTTGAGAGTCCTGAGACCACCAGAATTTGGGTGTTTTCTGTATAATGTTTATATTTCTTCCTGCTAATTTCCGACTATTTAATTTTATATCACTGTTCTGTGAAATAATTATTATATGGGAAAATCTTTAAATTATAGTTATTTTAATTAAATGTGCTACCAACCCCATATTGCAGGGGTTTGCAGTTCGCTACTGAGTATTAACATAAGAATATTAAGGCTCCGGCACCTTTTTTTTGCTAGAAATTGCCGCTAGCCCTGGAGCAATTAAATGTTTTCTCATTGAAAAATTTCATTCATTAATTTCCAAAAAGTTACACTTTTTGTATATAACCCGCATACAAAAATATCCCCAATCAGTAAAATGTGCTCCATATTCTGATGAGGTGATGTACAAAATTTGAGAATTATATCCTGAAAAGTGTCAAAGGTGTGAAGATAATGAGTACTGACTTAAACCAATTTTCAGTAGCTCTTGAAAGGAAAAAAATCACAATCACATTTTAAGGGTCATACAGATATTATGAAAGAATATTTTACATTCAAATTCAAGTATAGACCCCAGTCACCTTTGTTTATAGATATCCCTTAAGACGTTATATGATGAAAGGCTGAAATTTTGTACATCACCTCATTTGTGCATGGGGTACATTTTATTTTCTAGGAATTTTTTTGTAAGGTAGTTCTAAGAAATTTTAAAAAGAGTAACTCTGTGAAAATTAACAAGAGGAATTTTCTCTTAACATAGTCTTTTTTTTTAACCTTATTTTAAACATTTATTCAATTCACACTGCCTAATTAACTTTAATAGATAAAGAATTAAAGCATGTTATCACTTTCTAGGGGCACTGTATGTGTGTGTGTGTCTATACAATTTATAAACACCAATATTTTTACTTCCTTGTATGACGTACAAAGAAATAATGTGATCGCAAAAAGAATTCGGTATCCAGATTTTGACTACCTCTAAATTTACTGAGTTTTTGCTTGACATCTCATTGTACACATGTATGTATGTTCATATAAATTCATGTACAAGCATTCTGACTGACAGCTAGACCATTTTGATCAGTGTTTCCTGCCGCCTGTACGTACGTGTGTATGTAGGTAACTTACATATCTTAAAAACTATGAGTCCTACAATGTTGAAATTTTATATTTAGGATTGTTGTAGCATCTACATCCATACATTATGCTTTATGGGCAGAAATTCCTTAAAGTGTAATTTAGAGATATTAAGTTATTTCAAATGAATCAAAAGTGATATATGTTGTTAAGGATTACAAAATGAATCTTGCCATCAAAAATGGTATCTTTATCATTTACAGTTCTACAGGAGCACTCAGAAAAATTCCAACAAATTACAGCCAATGGCAGTTTTAGAAACATTCATTCATTTCAAGCAGAATAACATCTTACCATATGGTTGGATAATGGTCCGGTGACGTTCAGCCACCTCCCTCAAAAACTGCATTAAAAGTCACCAAACTTGGCAACTTTTGGTGTATATATGTATATATTTAATTTGCATATCTCAAAAACTATTAGTCGTAGATTGCTGAGATTTTATATATAAGATTGTTGTAACATCTAGTTGTACACCTAGATTTTTTATTCCAATCTACTGGAGAGTTTATTTACAGGACCACCCAAAAGAATTTTGGTACGTGCATGTATCCTTGCAGTCTGCCAAGACGAGCGATTTTTCGCTTATGCAGGTTGCATGAAATCATGATGGTTCCGAATACAATTGGCTACAGTTTGCCCGCACATTTTCTGAAAAAATAATTTGGCACAAATGTCTATCAGGATAATATGCAACTACCAGAATTCCAATACATTAATGTCTATAGACATCTTCAAATAGTGGCGTAGCCAGAAATTTTACATGGGGGGGGGTTACTATTGTAACTCACATATATGTATACATGTGTGTGGTGAGGGAGTGAAGAATATACATTTTGTATTGCAAAAATTTCAGGGTGTGTGTGTGTGTTGTGATCCCTTATCCCCCCCCCCCCTTGGCTACGCCACTGTCTTCAATATATTATGTCTGTAGTTGTTCATTGTTTGGTCCATGCACAGAATCTCGCTATTTGTCATCCACCGTGTTGAGTTTTGCCAAAATATCGCTAATTTAACACCAAAAATAATTATGCATTTTGCATGACTCTAAAACTTTTAACCGTAGAATGTTGAAATTTTGTATTTAGAACTATTGTAACATCTAACTGTGCTTTTGATTGCTGTGAACTGAGTAATTTATTTACAGGGTCACCCAAAAGACTTAAAATATATTAAGGGTCTATAGATACCTTCATTTCATTAAAAATCTGTGATGAATAACTGTTTCAGCTGGGACTGAAATCTCGCTATCACAAGCTTATTGGCTTTTGTCAAAATATTGCCCAATTAAGTGAAACAAATCTTTAAAATTGAACTCAGCTTGGCGGTAAACTTTAGAATTGCAGTATTTTGTCTCTTTCAAATGAAATAAGTTTAGATGAAGTGCCCCGAAAATATTTCTGGTTTAATAGAGGTACAAGGAAGTCATGTGGTGTCCATATCAGATTTATTAGTTCAATGATTTGATATAAAAAAAAACAATCATAATAAAAGGAGTAGTATATAGATTTTTACAGTTATATTCTTCCATGATGATTGTATGTAAGAGAATTTTTTTTCAACATCGTAAATTACAGTGTTACTTGAAAATATGTTTTCACATAATTTACACAGGAACCAGACTACATGCAAGCGATAGATATTAAAAAAATCAGATGTCAGTCAGCCAATTTAAATTACTTTAGAAGTTATTTACAAAAAAATTGAAAGAAAAAAAAAAGCATCATACTTGACAATATTTGGCTGCATAAAATGATTTAGGTTCTTGAATCTAAACAGCAGATAAGAACAGTATTCATAGAAAAATTGCTACTGGCGTATTATCCCGGCACTCAAACAAGACAAGCGATTTCTCGCCAAGATAAATGCCGATCACATGAAATTATTAATGGTTTCGAATACGATTGGCAATAGTTTCCAGCACATTTGATGAAAAAATACTTTGTCGGAAATGACCACCGGGATAATATGTAAGTACCAAAAAATCTTCAGAATAATTTCTAATCCTAATATCAGCTCCATGCAGAACAGAGTGGAAATAGTTTTAGGTAAAAGAATAAGGATTTATTTTAACGAAGTACAGTTTAACCATTTAATCAGCTGTCCATGGACACGAGAACAACAACAGTATAATCTTGATTTCACGAAGTCAAAGAAACAACAGAAAGAATTGAGATAAGAAGGTGAAATAAAAGAGAGTGTCAGTTTAATAGAAAAAACACATTTATTCAAGATATTTAAGTTCCACTCCATACCTAATTTAGAATACTGCAAAAGAATAAAAAGGCTGGTATCCAAGTTTAGTGATTTTGAAAAAGTAGATTCTATAGTTTTTTTTTATTTTAGCATAAGCAACAATAAGTAATCATACATTAACACATCACATGCCAGTTTCAACATAAGAAACTTCCTGTTTTATTTATTTATTATTATTTTTTTAATAAACCAACCACTGGTACAAAACTAGTTCTGTAAACAATGTATAAATTGACTTTTTAATCAAAATATGTTTTTAAAAAATAATCAACAAACCAATTCTTTCATGTTTTTTATTGATTTACTAATGCATTTTATATGCACATTTAATAACAGAAACCACACCAGAAAGTGTTATCTACAGAAAGCATGCACTAAAATTCATGTCAATCTAAGGATAAACCTATCTAGTCATAGTCATAGCTTCAAATTACATTGGAGACAAATTATCCATATATTTAAAAATCATGAAAAAATATCACAATCCTAAACTAGAAACAATATCTAATTTTGCAATTAGAGTTTAATTAGTTGCTGACAGCTTTAAAATTTCTTCCATATTTCTAAATAAATAATGTACATTCTTTCGTGCACAGTCGTGGATTGCTGTCTAAACTGAAACGCCTGTTGCTTGCTATTCTGCAGTTTGTTTACATTCTTCGCAGTGGGGCTGCGTTCGTAATCCGAAAACCCAATGAACCTCCTCAGATTACACGTAGTTTATACGGATTACTGAGATTGCTAAATAATACATTTAGGTAAAGAAATAGCATGCGCAGAACGATGCGCGAAGCTGTCACTCAGCTGACGTCACAGATACGTCACGTCGAAATGCTCTATAAAACGTCAAGTTGGAGGAGTCATCAGACTGGATCGGTAAGGCAAATAAATGTCCATGGTTTCACTCTTCCTACGTTGTACGTGATTCATTCCTAATGAATGATTTTCTTTCTCTATTATTAAAGCGCAACTAAACAGGAATATATTTAGTACCGTATTTTATGGAAGAAACGCCGCGGCGTTTACGAGTATAAAAGTTTAAAAATATTAAGTGCGGCGTTTACGCCGGGTGCGGCGTTTACGATAATTTTTTATAAATTTCTTCAAAGTATCGCCGATCTTTTAAAAAAAAGTAAATAAAACACGATTTTAGAAATTACTAATAATTGTCTCAAAAGATGGCGCCACCATTCACAGTTTTAGAATCGATTATTCAAAATGACTGACCTACCTGACTATGTCAGCAGACTGAAATCAGTGTTAGGTCGAGCACTTGCTTGAAGTATAGTCTATAGTACAGATTAACCAATGAGAGAACAGCCCGCTCCCATAAAAGAGAGGCCTGATCCAGGAAATACACACGGACACGTTCGATTATTAACCGATTATGACTGAAGCTTCCGAAATTTTTATTCTTATTTTAAAAAGTCATCTGGCAACACTCGTCGTGAGCACACGTGTGTCCGTCTGTCCAGCATCCATTTCACATGCAGATTTGGTAGTTTGTGCTTTGCCTCGTGTAAAATTTCCGATCTTGAATTTTTTTTATCGTTACTTTATTATTTTTTCTATCGTTGCTTTTTTGTTGTTGTTGTTGTTTTTGTTAGTTTTTTTTTTATTTATTTATTTATTTTTTTTTTTTATTGATTATTTTGATTTAAAATCAAATGGCTCCCAAGCGGCATAAAAGCTATACTGCAGCTTTTAAATTGCAAGTGGTTGAGAAAGCGGAATCCATCGGGAATCGTGCAGCAGCGAGGGAGTTTGCCATCGATGAAAGATGTGTTCGTCGCTGGCGATCAGAAAAAGCCGAACTACAATGTATGCCGAAAACCAAGCGAGCGAGGAGAAGTGGGATCGCACATTGGCCTGAGCTCGAAGATAAGTTGGAGAAGTGGGTTTTGGAGAGAAGAGAGAGGGGACTTCCTGTCTCAACAGTCACCATCCGTCTCGAGGCCAGGAATATAGCATCCAGCATGGGTATTTCCAATTTTAATGGAAACCCTAACTGGTGCTTTCGATTTATGGCGCGGAAGAAATTATCTGTCCGTGCTAGAACTACAGTTGGCCAAAATCTTCCAGATGATTGGGAAGAAAAAAAAAGTTCTTTTCTGGAGTATGTGAACGCCATCGTCACAGAAAAAAAGTTCAAGGCGGCACAAATTATAAACATGGACGAAGTGCCTCTAACTTTTGATTGTCCTCCAAACAGAACAGTTTGTAAAACTGGTGAAAAAACTGTTTCTGTCGTGACGTCAGGCCATGAAAAGATGTCCTTTACATGTGTCCTCGCTTGTGCGGCTGATGGAGAAAAATTAAAGCCTCTGCTAATATTCAAAAGAAAGACGCTGCCCCACGGAAACTTTCCACCTGAAGTTATAATCCGATGTAATAAAAAAGGGTGGATGTGTGAAAAGATCATGCTAGATTGGATCAACGAAGTCTGGCGAAAAAGAAAAGGTGCGTTTTTCCAACCTAGTGGAGTGCTTATCATGGATTCTATGAGAGCTCATCTACTAGAATCTGTGAAAGTGGCGGCAAAAAAGGCTTCTGCTACCCTTGCTGTGATTCCTGGTGGCCTCACAAAAATTTTACAGCCACTTGATTTAACCATCAACAAAAGTTTTAAAGGCAAGGTGCGTAAGCAGTGGGAAGAGTGGATAGCGCAGGAAAACCACAATTACACCAAAGGCGGCAAGATAAAAAGAGCGTCTTACGAAGAAGTCGCCAAGTGGGTTTCCGAAGCCTGGAAAGCCGTCTCTGTTAACACAGTTAAATCTGGGTTTTCTCAGGCGGAAGTAGTTGCTTATGAAGAAGCCATTTCGGATGATGATGATGAGGAGGAGGAGGAAGATGATGATCTAGTTTTGGATGAAGAGCTACTTCGACTGTTTCAGTCAGACAGTGAAAGTAGCGATTTTGATGGTTTTGAATAGATTTTAAAGTGGATGCGACCCACTAAAAAAAGCGTGCTAAGTGGATGCGACCCACTTAAAAAAAGCGTGCCAAGTGGATGCGACCCACTTTAAAAAAGCGTGCCAAGTGGATGACAACCACGTTAAAAAACGTGGAGCGCCGTGAGGAGAAGGGTCCACGTCCCGCGCTCTGGATGGATAAATAAATCCAACCGATGTCTCCTCAAATAGTAAGTAAAAAGTTAGAGAAATGATTTAAAGTATATCGTAAAATACGGCTTAAGTGCCCCTAAATCATACCAAATAAAAAATAAAAATCGGAATGCAATAACTTCTTTTTCTTCCCTTCTCATAAATTATCTAAAAGTATTTATCGCTAATTTAGGAAGCTTACAAATCTTTCTATTCGAATCGTCTGCCGCGCGCTGTTAAAGTGGGTCAGGTTCTTGTTAAAATAAACAGATCTCGGCCGGGCAGCTGTTTTGCTGATAACATAATATGAGCAGCGTACTCTGAGAATAATTGTTTATTCTACGCTTCGAATACAGTTGTGATATCTCCAGTGTTTTTCTTACTTTATACTCGTAATTTACTTTACAACATTCAGCAGATTCTCAGCACGTCAATTGAGCTTTTACTGTAGCATAAAGGGGAGTTTATTTGATATTTAATAAGTAAAATTTCAGGCAAAAAGCGGAGGGGGGGGGGACACAACTTTCGAGGTATTTAACGGTAATTAAATTTTAAGTTTTTTAGTTTGATAATATATGTAATTTAGTTTAAATAGGAGTTTAAATTCTGATGAACGATACTAGCGTTATTGTTTCAGTACGTTTAGTACAGTGTTTATAATGATATTAAGGTTGATTAAAATAATTATCGGGAGTGCGGCGTTTACGCCAGGTGCGGCGTTTACGATAATTTTCTTGTCATTAAGCTGATAATCAGGAGTGCGGCGTTTACGCCGGGTGCGGCGTTTCTTCCATAAAATACGGTATTTGTAAAACTACGATTCTAGTATTCAAACGATTACGATTTGTAAAACTACGATTCTACGATTCAAATATATGTTTTTGAGTAAAATGTACGTATCCTCTACGTATTTGGTTTACATTTATTGTAATCTGTCAAGAATTTTCAAAACGGATAGAACTGTTATATATTTTCTTTTTGTTGTTCGTGTGAATGCCATGCGAACAGACTCTGCGTAATTTAGACTCTAGACCTTTACCAAAGAAGTTATTAAAACTGTTTTGTTATTTCATTGCCGAACTTGCCAAATTATCTCTTATTAGTTAAAAATAATGCTTGTAAAACTGTAGATTTCCCCGTTTGAACGAAATATGCAGTTAACATAACTAGTGTTTGGGCTAAGTGCTTTATTTTATTTATTTATTTTTGTATTTTGTGTTAAACACCACTGGTTTTTAAATATAATACATATCTAGTTCATAAAAAGAGGGATATCGAAAATTGCAGTTACATGCTTTTGTTTATTTATAAGTTTTTTTTTTTTTTTTTTATTGTTGTATCTTTATGAGGAGGCCATTGGTTGAGCATTTTTATTTTTGTGTAAGATTTAGTGATGGGTATTCCTCCCAATGTTTAAGTAAATTTCAAAATATTGTGAAGTTTTGGATTTCCTTCTTGTGGAAAGTGTTATTTCGTATCTTGTTTAATTTTTAAATGCTTTTTGTGTTGTTGCAGGACTTTGCAATTGTTTGCGACACATACTAAACCTATTGATTGGTATTGTTTACAAATTGAACAGTTTAAGTATTTTTCATCGGTTTGGCACTCGGGGTGGGAGGAGCCTTGTCCTGCTAGTGTCGGGGTTGCTACTGGTCAGGGGGGAAAGTTTGGATATTTCATTTTGGTAAAAAAAAATCAGGGGGGGAAAATGGCTAATTTTAGCCCGAAACCTGGAAAATCTTACAATGTGACCTAGAAAATTATCAGAAATTTGTGTTTGTGAGCAATCAACGTTTAATCTTACTTTGGGAAGCTGGAAATATTAAAAAATGTATGTAAAATTGATGTCATGAACATAATAGTCTGGATTTTTATCACAAAAAGGTCTGGAAAAGTCAGGAAGTTCTTTTTCAGAAATTGAGTAACAACCCTGGGTGTGTAGTTACCTGATTATTGGCAACCTGAAGAAGCTTATTTTTCTTGAGCACTATGTTTTACGTTGGAAATTTCAATATTGTGGATGGGATAAACCAGAATAAGTATCTGATTTTCGGGATGAATTTGATAGACTTTTTGTTGTGGGTTAATGAGGGAATTTCATAATATAGTGAATGCTTGGAATATGAATTTTTTTCTCGTTATGAAAAGAAAACGAATGAAGTATGTTATTCACTAGTGAATGAAAGCTAGTTTTATAGGAAGATTGTAAGTTTGTTGCAAACAGGGATCGATTTATGATTTTTTCAGAAGAGTAAAAATAGTCCTTAATCTTTTTAGAAGTATTTTCCTATCCGCAGGAATAATTAAAGCAACAAGCAACTATGCTACACTTTCAAATACATAATTAAATTGCATTTAACACATAAATCATATATAACTGATTACACAATCTAGGTACTGTTAGTGCTGTAAATAAAAATAATTTCCAAGGAGAAATCTCGCCATAATCATTGTTCATAAAACGGAATTTTGTATGGGAAATCAATGCGTAAAAACACACATTCCAAAATTCTAAAGGCGTATTCTGAATTTCTAAGGTGTAAAATATGCATCTAGAGGCGTTATCGTGATAACTGATTGCAAATTTTTGTGAATGTGAAGCTAAATAGACGTAAGCATATTAGCGATGGACATGCATCAGTATATCAATGTTGGTGAGGGAGAAAGCTGGAAATAGTGAGTTATAGTGCTGTACGTTAAGCCTAAAAAGTGTAAAGGGGAGGGTAGGAATGAAGTAATAGTGACTGGTGTAGCTAAATCTACCAAAAAATTTTTAGGTTAAAAAAATGACCATTTCAGATTAGCTGTAAAGCTAGGTTGCTTAATCCACTGAAGATTTTTTTTTTTTTTTTTTGGTTCAAAATAGACCATTGATTAACCATTTTAGATTAGTTGTATACTGACTTGCTGAAATCACTGTTTTTTAGATTTTAAATCAGGGTTGGCATGGTTTAAACCAGTTGGTTTAAACCACGGTTTAAACCATGGTTTAAACCAATTGGTTTTTTTCTCAAAAAAACCAAATGGTTTTTTTTTTCTAAAGAATAATTTCAAACTTTTTTTTTTATTTATAGTAAGATTTTTAAAAAATTATTTGATGTTGTAAATAACTTCTACTTTTAACTGGACAACTCAACTCATTTCAAGAACAATATGCAACAGTTAATTATATTTGTTCTTGTGAAAGTAGAATTGGATAAAAGGTAGCAATATAAAACAAAAAATGTCTGGCAGAAGAAAAGATGTAATTTGGTTAAAGTTTGAGGAGGTAAAATATGACAAAAGGAAAGGCTGTAGAGCTAAATGTAAAAAGTGTAAGAAAGAAATGGAAGGCCAAGTTCAAAGAATGAAGAAACATATGGAAACTTGTAGTGATCTTAATCCTCATTCAGATAATGAATCCATTGGTAAGTAATTATTTTATTATTACACTTCTATTATTTTTAACTGTAAAAGTAATTTTTTTGAAAAGTTAAATATTTATTAAAATACTTCTATAATTATAAGTAATGCATACTGAAAATAAGAACATTTTTCATATACAGCACATTCTAAGAATGTTTTTCTTCATTCAAACAAATGGTGATATATATTCTTATCAAAATTGTTGTATTACTTGTAAATTCTATTTGGTTCAAAAGAAAATAAATGAATGCTAAATTAAGTATATTGACATTAATTATAACTAATTTTATTATGGGCTTTTGAATTTTTAAAAAATATTGCAAGTACAAGAACACTATTACTGCATTATATCAAGCTGATTTTACTATAAAATAATTAGTAAAAATAAATACATAAATAAATGAGTGTTTAATTCACAAAATGAAGGAAAAAATAAAGTTTTATATTGAACTTTGAGCTTTAAAATGTAGATATATAATATGTGTTCTATGTCATTAAACCTCTTCTTAATTTTATGCAGATGGTGACAATGATGTGTCAGCCTCACTTTCTAGTGCTTCTGGTTCCTTGGATTTGTCAATGGCACAAACAAGTAAAATCAATCCTCAAAAAAGAAAAAGAGAAGATAACACTCTGGACTTTTTTGTGACCAAATCAACCCCTACTCAAAAACAAATATTTGATGAACAAATTGCCAGATTTGTTTATGCAACAAATACATCATTTAACACTGTAGAGCACCCAGAATTTATTAAAATGATTCAGAAATTTCGTCCAGAATATTTTCCACCATCTAGAAAACAGATTGCTGGCGATTTATTAGAGAACACCTATGCAAAAGAAAAAGAGAAATGTGCAGAAGTATTGAAAGACGAAATTGTCACATTAGGATTAGATGGATGGTCAAACATTCATAATGAACCGGTGATTTGTATTACTTTAACAACAAAAGATGGGAACACATATTTAGCTGATACCATTGACACTTCGGGCACTGCTCATACAAGTGAAAATCTATATGACATTGCTGTTGAAACAATGGAAAAGTGCCAGTCAGAATTTCAGTGTTCAGTAGGTTCAGTAGTAACTGACAATACTGGAAATGTGGAAAAAATGAGAAAAATGATTGATGAGAGTGAAGATGCAGAATTCAAAGTTATTACTTATGGATGTGCTGCTCATATTTTGAACTTACTAGCTGGTGATATAAGTTATCCAAATGTAAAAGAACAAATTTTGCATGTGATTAAGTATTTTAGGAATAACCACTTTGCAAATGCATGCTTTCGAAAGGTTGAAAATGCCCCAAAGTTAATATTGCCATGTGAAGTTCGCTGGAATTCCTTTGCTGACGCCTTGGAGAGATATCTAAAATCATGGCCAGTGCTAGTAAATATATGTGAAAGCAATAGAGAAAAAATTGATAGTAATATACAAAATTTAATTTCGAACATTTCATTAAAAAGAAATGCAGAAGATTACTTGCAACAACTAAAACCAATTAGTGTAGCTCTAGATAGGGTGCAAAGAGAAAATTGTTCAATTGGAGAGACTGTTTTTATTTTCAAAGAATTAAAAAAGCAGATGCATGATATGAAATTCAACAAAGATGTACTGAAAAAATTAGATAATCGTTATAATATGGCAATAACACCAGCCCACCTTCTTGCTTTTCTATTACACCCAAAATCTGTAGATAAAAATGAAGAAGATGATCACGAATTATCAGCAGAGGAAAAAGAATTGGCATTAGAATATGCTAAGAAAAAATTTCCTAAAAATAACTTATTAGCTCTTACTTTGAAATTTTGTGCCAAAAGCTTTCCATTCCAAAAATATCTTTTTCAAAAGGAATTTATTGAAGATGTAACAGTAATAGAATGGTGGCGAATGCAAGAAAATGACATAAAAAAGTTTAATGCTGATGTGATGAAGGAAGTTGAAGTAATTCTTACTGCAAAAGCAACTACAGCGAATGTAGAGAGAATTTTTTCTACTTTTGGAGTTGTACAATCAAAATTACGTAACAGACTGGGTTTAGAAAAAGCCGCAAAACTTGTTTTTTTGTTCAAAATGTTAAATCCTAACTGCTAAATCCTTGTTTTTAAATAAATGGAACAAAAGAATCTAGTTTTCTTTCAATTATTATTTTTTTTTTAAGAAAAAAATTTACTGAATGGAATATCTACATTCTTGGTATAACATGAATGAGCAATGTTTTAGTAAATGAAAAGTTATACAAGTACTACAGATAGAATAAGTTCTGATATATATTAAAATGATCATTATAAGTATCAACAATAAGTTTTTATATTAATCTAATACATACTTTAAAGTTTTATAATTATTAAAAATGATTAGTTAAACTTAAATTATAGGCTGCATTTTAAATTTGTTTCTAAAATAGAGGTTTTGTGTTTTAACAACTTATTTTTAAACCTTAAAAATATCTTTTTGATCAACTTATCACATTTATTGCTGATAAATTTAAGAGCAATATTTCATGTATTATGTAGTGAACAATTACTATTGTACTGTATTATATATACTAAATTTAAAAAATAGATTCTCTTAATGAAGTATTAAAATTTTGAATGTCCACATAAGTAGGAACAATTGTTTATTTACGCTTTAAATTGTTTGCAGAAGGAATATTAATTGTTATCTGAACGATTTATAGATGATTTTGTTTATAAATATGTATATATGCAATTATAAAAGGATTTTTGAAAAAACTTGGTTTAAACCAAAAAAACCCGGTTTAAACCAAAAAAACCAGGTTTTTTGGTTTTTTTAAAAAAAACCGGGTTTTTTTCCAACCCTGTTTTAAATAGACTACTGGTTGAAGTTTTTGCCCTATTTCATAGCGAGTTTGATGTATTTTTCTGTTTTTGTTAAAGTAATTTGCATGCAATTTTAATTTGTTTGCTAAAATTATTTGAGTTTTTGTTGATAATGCTGTGGTTGTCGATAGTCAGGTGTTGATAATCTTGGTGACTACCAAACTTATCAAAAAACATTTTATTTTGGGGTATTGTTGCTGTAGTAACTGAATAGTAATGTTTAAATTTGAAATGAAATTAATTACTCGGACATTGTCTTTGCATTACACATGTTTAAAAAGTGCATTAATAAGTTGAATGCTAACTTAAAATGATGTAAAAAATCACATCACAATCCAGATAATTTTGAAAACCTAAAATATCATCCACATGTAGAGATATAAATCATGAAAGAGAGAGAAAAAAAAAATGATCTGAGAAAAAAAAAATTCTCAGATAGCTAATAAATATGTATAATTTTTTCCCTTCATTAGTATTAGATGTTTTAACAATTGCCAATAAGTATTGGTACTTGAACTACTTTACAGTATATTAATTTAATTCACATTGAATAACTGATATATTTCTTATCTTGTTAAATTTAATCAATTTTACAGGAAATTATTCTATAAAAATAGTTATTTATGGTTGGCACAGACCTGGAAAGTTTGATAAATGAATTTTATCAGATAAATTCAAAAAGAAAGTCTGGGAAATTCAAGGAATGTGAAGAACGCTGAGGAAAGTAGAAGAAAAAACTGGTTTTGTGACAAAATCATAAAAAGAGTTGCTGCGAAGGTATATTTCTTGTAGGATCTCAACGTACTTTTATTCTTGTGCAGTTGTATAACATGTTTTATGGATTCTTTCTTTAATCTTATACATTTAAACTAAGATTCTTCTCTTTTCTCTCTTGTTTGAAGTAACTGATATTGTCAATTTTCATTTACTGTAATACCTCGATCTATCGTTTTTCATGGGGAGCGTAGAAAATAAAACGATGAATGCGTGTTAAAGTTAAAAGCTGAAGAAATCCAAATTGGTATACCAAAAAATACTAATTTGTTTCAAAATTGTAAAACAAATTAATAGAAGATGAAAATTATAAGTAATATTTATTTTAAAAAATCAGTAATTTCATGTTGGGTTGTTCAGCATTTTTTAAGTTAAACAGCAAATTTTCAAGATTTACAATACTTTTCTGGACCTATTTTGTTATTTCATGTTTGTATAAAAAATATTCATACAGTTTCAAATATTATTACTTCCAATAAACTTGGTACTAGTGTGGCTCAGCTTCATCTGCATGAACAATATCCCCTTCTTCACAATTATTTTTATTACACATTTCTTCCATGCGTAGGATACTGCATGCTGCAACCTCTTGATTAATGGAAATATAATCATTAAATTTCACACTATACACACCCTCTGCTACATGCCACTACAGTTCATTTGATTATCATCAAACCAAGTAGCAGTTACAGTTTGTATGCCATATGTATCCAAAAATCCTTTGTGCTAAAAACTAATGTTTGTTTTGTTATTTATGAAACTGCACACAAATGCATAAGTATAACACAAATGCACTAACATATTTTTTAAATTTTAGCTTTAATAAAATATTTAGAAATCTCAGATTGTTTAATACTTTTTTTCTCTGCAATAGTGCCTCTCTCTCACTTTATTTTTTACATCTGACAAAAGAGTATTTATCGTTATACAGGGATGTGCCAGCTGCTCCAAATTGTGCCAAATCAACCCTGATGTGCCAATCTGCTACAAAAAGATCGTTTTTGGACATTTTTGCTCCAAATTCAGCAAAACTGCTACATTTTTTATTTTTCCATATATGTTTAAACGTTTGTAAATCTCCCGAATTTTTACAAAAGTCATCACACATGCTAAGCATTCTAATTTCAATCTTTCTCTATTAATTTTTAAAATGAATATTTTTTCTTTGGCATCCCTTTGTTTAAACCTCCAATGCCTTAAGAGTAAAAATTGACCTCTGTTTTAAATGTAATTTTATATAAATTTGTAATTTTTTGTTACCAAATATTTATTAGTTGCTGATGGTAGTTAACCCATTTGTGCCCAGATATTTTTGAGACTTTCTTTGATTTTTGCTAATACCAGCAATAACAGATAAATTTCTGATGTCAACTTCTTGGCCAAGGGATGATTTCTTTTAAAATCATTATGTATAAAAATTGAAATGTCAACATCCTACTGGGTCATGTTAAAATATTATGTGGAGTTGAGGTTCTATACTCGTAAATAAAGGCTAGGAAAAATAAATAACGCTTTCGACTGATAGCGAAAATGCCATCCCAAAAAAGGGACGCTAGGTATAAATGGGTTAATATAGTTTAGTAAATATTGTATTTTTGATTTAAAATAGATATTTTGTATAGCAATGTATAAAATAACTGAATTTTTTATTTATTTCATAAGCTTCTGACTCCCCCCCCCCAAAAAAGGACTGGTTTTTGTTATAAGCTAAGAGTTTTTAAGAACCTCCTTAATTTTCATTTTTTGATTGGCATTCTTTAATGACTTTTCTCTTTCCCTCCAAAAATAAATTTTGTATTTCAAAATTGACATTCTTATGCTCCAAAAGTGACTTTTTCTTGCTCCAAATTGCTCCACTAATCTGTTTTTCTTGCTCCAAAAATGTCTTTTTTCTTGCTCCACAAATTGCTCCAAAATTTAATTTAAGCTGGCACATCCCTGGTATATCCTTCATGCATTCTGAATTTTGTATTAATAAAATCAATTCCCTTTAAAATTTGGGCTTTCCCACAACCAAAAATAACTGCCAACTTCCACTTTGAATTTCCTTTTTCATGGGGCTCAATCACATGAATGTGCTGCTCCAACAGTAAAAGCACTCATTCCTTAGATGTGTATCTTCTCTAACCTACAAGATATGTACCTAATGTGTATATGTAGTACTTGCACTTGCTGTTGATTTATGGTAAAGTGACTGGCTTGGAATGTGGTTTTTGTTTACAGTCGAAACCGTATAAGTGCACATCTCTGCATAGTGCATAAACCTCTTAGGTGCACAAGATATGAAAACCCCGAATTTCTCCCCTGTGCATCTGATGTTTTGTTAACCTGCACAAGTACACACCTCATAAGCACATAAACCGCTACAGTGCACATTTTTCCCATTAAAAAAATTGTTTTTATAATGGAAATTTGACCGCATAAGTGCACATACATCCAAAAACAAACCAAAAAGAAGGAAATTGCAGTTTATCTGAGAAATCTCGAGAGAACGCTCGCTAGTAATGAAGTGATCTGAACTTTAATGGTTTTGAGTGATTATTGTTCCTCCAATAACTTTGATATGAAAAATATTAATTGCATTAATGAGCATACTTCAAGAAATCTTGTACAGAAAAAATTGACAAACTTCTTAAATTGATTATGCAATAATGTTTACATGAGTATGTTTGAATATTTAATAAATTACTATTATTCTATTTAATTGATCTATATTTTTGTAATAATCAAACTTAAAATTTTCATTTTCTACATTAAAAGTTTTTAGGTAGTTTAGCTATGCATGCTAAGCATCAGGTAGCTCTGTTTTCTACGTAGTTACGCATAATAAACTGTGCAATGCAATGACTTTTATTCATAATTATTATACGTTAAGTAGTAATTATAAAATTAACAATGAAAAGCAAACAGATAATTATATTTAGTATATATATATAACTACTTATACTATTTAATATCAAATACACAGATTTTCAATGAGAAATTGCTTTACATATGTTAATTTAAGAAAGCTCGCATGAGTGCTCATAACCGCTTAAGTACACATAATTTTGTTGCCACGTCGATGTGCACTTAAGCGGTTTCTACTGTACTTACTCTAGAAAAATGTGAGAAATTCCCCAGACAGGGAACTGGGACCGGTTGCTTGCAGATAGTTGTGTGATCTCTTCTAGAAAGTATTTTTACATCATGTAGATAGGGTAAAAAAATTTGTTGTTGGAGGGGGTCACTTAATAGAGTTGGTTGTTCCTAGAAGTTTCACTGTAGTAGAGTAAGATTTTAATGTAAATGAGAGGTAGGAAATTAAATAGAATTTAAATATTGTTACATAAAGCTTTATAATTTTGGCATATTTTTTATTTTAATTAATAATTACTATAGTTGCTTAGAGATCTAAAATGCCTCAGTGAAAACTTTGGGAAATTTTTAGGCTAATTATCTTGGTGCAAACTTGAATGAAAAATACTTTTGGGTTATCCCAAAAATCTCGTTAATTTTGATAATTTTAAATGGCCAAATTTGGCTCAAAAATGGTTTGTCTTGCAAAGTGTTTTATAATATATGCTTTTGATGTGATTTCTTTTCGTGTTTAATACTGCAATTCAGACAATGTCTGTTTTGCTAAAGAATTAAAACTAGAAAGGCAGATGCAAACACAAAGCATATTATTACATTACAACTAAAACAATTATTAATTTAGATATGTAATTAATTCAGATTTACTTAATAAAAGGAGATCAGCAATGTGTTTTAATTTATTCAAATGTTACTTTCTCTGCTTGTATGTTAATTTTCTGTTCACTTTCATTGCAGATAGGAGGCTTTTTATCCACTTTGGGCTTACACCATCACATATGTTGTACCTTCAGTAACTTTAAATGCTCTCATGAATTTTCCTTTTATGAAAAAACAATGCATTTTGGATTTGCTAAAGTGCTTCCAAATTGTTTTAAGTATCTGGTGAACTTACATTTTTGATGAATGCATCCAATTTTTATGAGTTGTACGATGTTTAATGACTTAAATTTTGTGCAGCTAAGCTTTCAAATGTTTCTCTTCTCTTGTGAATATTTCCAAAATGTGATTTCTATTCATCTGTTTCTGCAATAGGATGTTAATTATCTGAATTAATAAAGAATAGTGATCGAGTGTCCATGCTGAAAGTATGTTTCCTGTAAAACCACTGAAAGATTGCAATAGAAGAAATTTAGATTACCGTCTCGAATTTATCTGAATTAATAAAGAATAGTGATCGAGTGTCCATGCTGAAAGTATGTTTCCTGTAAAACCACTGAAAGATTGCAATAGAAGAAATTTAGATTACCGTCTCGAATTTATCTGAATTAATAAAGAATAGTGATCGAGTGTCCATGCTGAAAGTATGTTTCCTGTAAAACCACTGAAAGATTGCAATAGAAGAAATTTAGATTACCGTCTCGAATTTATTTTAGATACATGTTCTTAGCTATGTGAAGAATGCGCAGATTCTAGCTACCGAAAAAGATATTCTGTACAAAAGTGGACCAAACATCAAAGTCATTTTCTAATTTTAAATGTGCTGGGTCTTTTTGATACTTTTTTAAATATTATAGTTTAAGTAGAGCCTTCGAGTATTAAACATAAGTAATTATTTTGTTCAAATGGAAGAAGTTTGCTCTCATGTAGCAAGTGATGGATTATCTTCACAGAAAAATGTGGGCAAAGTTTGCTCTCATGTAGTAAGTGATGGATCCTCTTCACAGAAAAATGTGGAAAATGATCCTGTTGCTGATGCAGTAGAGAAATGTGACGTATGCGAGATAAAATTTTCTTGCAAGGAACATTTAGAGATCCATATTTGTTCTAATACCCAAGAGCAGCCGTATGTGTGTAGTGCATGCGGAGACACATTCAATTTGCAGATTGACTTGGACAAACACCTCCTGGTTCATACCGTAGAGAAGCCTTTTGCTTGCAGTGTGTGTCAAAGAGGGTTTGCCCAGAAGAGTCACTTCACTGAGCACATGCGTATTCATACTGGAGAGAAGCCTTTCACTTGCAATGTCTGTCAAAAGGCTTTTTCTCGAAGGAGTAATTTAAAAGTACACTCTCGTTCTCATACCGGGGAGAAGCCTTATGTGTGCGACGTGTGTCAGAGAGCATTCGCTCGCCAAGTCAGTTTGAAGGATCATTTCCAATTTCACAAGGAAAAGAATCCTTATTCTTGTGACAAGTGTCAAAAAGCATTTGATTCACAGTGGCAATTAAAGCAACACTGCCGTCTTCACATGGAAGAGAAGCCTTATGTTTGCGACGTGTGTCATAAAGCCTTTGCTTGGAAGGGTGATCTGAAAAGACACAAGCATATTCACACAGGAGGGAATCGCCTCCTTCTTCACACAGGAGGAAAGCCCCATGTGTGCGATGTGTGTCAAAAAGCATTTAAAAGGCCGTGGTTATTGAAAATACATTACTACTCACACACAGGAAAGAGTCCTTATGTTTGTAGTGTGTGTCAAAAAGTGTTCAGTCAGCAGTGTGCCTTGAAGGTTCACATGGTTATTCACACTGGAAAGAAAGCCTATTCTTGTGGTGTGTGTCAAAAAGCCTTTGCTCGGCAATCTCAGTTAAAAGTACACTGCCGCTCTCACACGGGAGAGAAGCCTTATGTTTGCGATGTGTGCCAAAAAGCATTTCCAAGGCAGGGCGATCTGAAAAGACATGAACATCTTCACACAGGAGAGAAGCCTTATGTGTGCAATGTGTGTCAGCGATCATTCACACATATAAATAGTTTGAAGGGTCATCTCCTTCTCCACTCAGAAGAAAAGCCTCATGTGTGCGATGTGTGTCAAAAAGCATTTAATAGGCCGTGGTTATTGAAAGTACACTACCGCTCACACACAGGAGAGAAACCTTATGTTTGTAGTGTGTGTAAAAAAATGTTCCGTCATCAGAGTACCTTGAATGTTCACATGGTTATTCACACTGGAAAGAAAGAGTATTCTTGTGGTGTGTGTCAAAAAGCCTTTGCTCGGCAATCTCAGTTAAAAGTACACTGCCGCTCTCACACGGGAGAGAAGCCTTATGTTTGCGATGTGTGCCAAAAAGCATTTCCAAGGCAGGGCGATCTGAAAAGACATGAACATCTTCACACAGGAGAGAAGCCTTATGTGTGCAATGTGTGTCAGCGATCATTCACACATATAAATAGTTTGAAGGGTCATCTCCTTCTCCAGTCAGAAGAAAAGCCTCATGTGTGCGATGTGTGTCAAAAAGCATTTAATAGGCCGTGGTTATTGAAAGTACACTACCGCACACACACAGGAGAGAAACCTTATGTTTGTAGTGTGTGTAAAAAAATGTTCCGTCATCAGAGTACCTTGAATGTTCACATGGTTATTCACACTGGAAAGAAAGAGTATTCTTGTGGTGTGTGTCAAAAAGCCTTTTATCAAAAATATAAATTGAAAGTACACTGCCGCTCTCACACTGGAGAGAAGCTTCATGTTTGCGATGTGTGTCAGAAAGCATTTGCTGCAAAGCGTTCATTGAATAAACACTACCGTTTACACATGGGAGAGAAGTAGTGTCCACCCATTTAAATCACTTGATTTTTTTTTTCAAATCGCTGATTTAAATCATTTTTTTCTTCAATAAACAAGAGCATGATTCTTAAAATTGAGGAAAATTTTCCAAAGTGTATTGAATCGCTTAAAACTTCAGGGGGTTAAAGCCTTTGTCCTCATTCCCTTCGTAACTATTCTACTACTTCTTTTATTCAGATGAATTGTATACGTTATAAGTTATACTAAAAGAGAATGCCATTATTACAAATTTCATCCTAGTTACAGGAATGTTTTAATTGTACAGGAAGTAGTACAGTGCTAATTGGGGGTTCTAGTTTCCAAAGAAAGAGTCGGGAATGAGAATCTTCAGTTGATTTGCAAAACATTTTAATTATGTTTTAATTATTTTCTGTGCTTTTTTAAAAAATAAAACATATGCAATATGGCTGATCTACATGTTTCATAGCTGCCTTTTGGTAAATGACCATTTTCATTTTTCTATATTCATATCATTGTCATAAGTAGGTAGTCTTTTTGGATATTTCTAGGGTGGGCTGTAGCCCACTCTATGGGCCTATTTTTGCAATAGAAAATCTAATTTTTCGAGTGGGGTGAAAATTTTCTATTTATCATGCAGATACTATAAATTTCTCAAATTTTAAATTTGTCTAGATATTTGTATTCAAAGCTTAGAAATCACTGTACTAATTATATATTATTAAAAAAGAATGTGGGTTTACATTTTGATTGATTTTGCATGTCTGGATTGAAAAGGGTTTATTCCCTTTAAAGTAAAAATAAATAGAGTTTTTAATATTTATTAAATTTGGGGGGGGGGGGAATGGGTAGTGGATTCTTAAACAGAAAAAAAATTAAAACACTTTATCAATTTTTATTTATTTATTATAATAGCTTACAAATTATTCAAATTTAAAAGTACTATGGTCAGAAATGTTAGACAATTAATGCATTTTTTAAAATCAACTAAACAGTGTATTTTCCCCATTAGTATATTCATTGATCAATATGTCTTTTTCCTCTGCACATTTAAAATCAGGAAAATTGCTGCATTTATATTTCATTTTATTCTCGTGCAGTTTTTTTTTTCTAAAAAATAAAAAATGAGGTTTTTTTTACAAGTAAAAAATCTTTTTAATTGTATTCTTATTTTCTTTCATTTTTAAATGAAAGTATATTTTTGAACTAATAAGGTAAAAGCATTTGATCCTGGCTTGTTTTCACCCCTATGTATCAAAATACAGTAACATCAGGAATTTTACCTGGAAATTCCTGAAATTTCCAGGTAAATGGATTCCCTGATTCTGAAATTTTACCTGGAAAAGTATTTAGTCATTTATAAAAGGATTATTCATTTGTCAATTAAATGGCATCCTCCCCAGTCATTTATTCTTTCCCGTAGTTATTTATACCATTTCAATCTTTATTTTTGAAATTAAGTTTGAGATGTAATTTTTATGTATTTTTGATCAATGTTTCTCTAATAAAAATAAAGTTATACCCTAAAATTAATCTTTTTATGTTCTTTTATTTTTACAAAAAAGTAATAGTTTGAAATTTATGATTTATCTTGATCTTGCATTACATAAAATCTTCAGCATTATTTTTAATTAATGATGGCTTTTTTTTTTTATTGAATGTTCTCTAAAATTTATTTATATATAAATGCTTAATATTTTTCTTAGGATAAAAGCATCAGAAAAACTGGTGAAAACCTAAGGAAAACTTTAATTGCTATAACAAGGAAGTGATTACCCTCCCCACTCGTATCCTCTATTGAACTGTAAAATATTCTGTAACACAGAGGCTCCCAACCTTTTTTTCTTTGCAAATGCTCTTCTCAAATTACAAAGAATCGGGCGAATTGCAGGTTGAGAACCGATGCTCTAACGTATTCTCCCAAGTCTATTTTTCTTTTATATATATATATATATATATATATATACATATATATGACAACACATATTACTTGTTTAAATGAGTTTTCCATGTGCTCAAGTCTGGTATGTAAATCTATAATTGCTATTTCTATTTTTTGTTATCGTTTTGATTTCTTTTTTTCCTTTATATAGTAGGATAGGCCCCAGAACGTGTGGAGTTAATATCTCTTTTGATATGCCACACAACCGAAACCCTACTATTTTTGCTTTTAATTATAATCCACTGTTCGTGGCCCCCTAAAGATGGTGACAGTGGTTATAATTTCCGTTCCATTCTATTTTCACATTAATTATTTCACTTTATTTGGATTAGCTTTTATTAATTTTTCAAAATGTGGTTTCTAATTCTTGCTTATAGCTGTTATATTTTTATGCGAGGTATGTCTTATTTGCAGCATGTTTTGTGTTTTACTTATTAGTTATATATAAATGTGTGTGGGCAATTCCATATGAATATGGCCATGACCTTTAAAAAAATATTTTTATTTTTTCCATGACTTCTGTGAGAAATTATTCTGAATTGTTGTAGCTGTGTTCGCAACAGTTTATTTTGTGTAAAAGTTTCTTTTTATCAGAATGGCAACTCTTCAAAGTCAAGACATCAGAAGATTTTGTTCACCGCCGTGTTGAATTTCAGTGAAAAGATATATTGTTTTTATAATTTTGTAAATTTTAAAATTATATTTTCTGATTGTTTCCAATAAGTACATTCAAGGTTTATAAAATAATAAAACAAAAATTGTTAGAATCAAAGTAATTTGTTATTCCTGAATGATTTTAGTGTCTTGCACATATAACATAATATACCAAAACATAGTTATGTTATCCCCATGGGCGCCGCCAGAATATTGCCCAGGTGGGGGAGGGGGCAAGACTTCTTAAATGTATGGTTACCATGCTGAGAAGAAAAAAAAAAGCAAGGGAAAACACTGCATACAAAAATCCAGGAGGGCAAGTGTCCCCCCCCCTTACCTTATGCTGCCGGCGCCCATGGTTATCCTTGCAAATGTATAATAAAGTATCATCTGCTTCAAAAATTAAATATTCTCTTCAGTTTTTAGCTGTTTAATTATAAGAAAAGGTAGCAACCAGGGTTTTTGTTTTGTTTTTTCATAAAACTATTGTGGCATGAGTTATGAGTTACTCCTACACTTAAAGTGAATTCAATTGTTATTTGCATAAATATCATGCTTTTGAGATTAGTTGCAGTAAGCAAGATCAAGTTAGCATAAAAAATTGGTTAATTGTTAATATGGTTATCCCACTTGGACACTTTTTGGGCTATTTTTTATCCTCACACATCTGAGCTTATAACTTTTAAAAGCTCACACAGAAAAAATAAATTTAGAAAATGAAGATGTTTGCTAAGGAAAATGAATGGATTGAGTGAAAAAAAGTGGCTCATAGCTGCAAACACACTTTTTAGAACACTGTACAATTAAGGTAAAGGTTGAGGTATAAGAAGAAAACTATACTCACCTTAAAAAGAAGAAAAAAACGGTAAATATTTTCTTAATTTTTCTCCTGAAACAATGAAGCGAAAACCGTAAAAAATGATCTAAATGGACTAGTACTGCAATCTAGGCACAATTTATGCATCTAGTTAAGAGCCTCCTATACTTTCTATATGAATTAATGATATTGATATCACTGAAAGAAAAAAATACTAAATTCAATTGTTTTCTCTCTAAATATTGCTATTTGAAGTAGGAGCGTCATATGAGGTTCAGGGTGACGAGAGGGTTAAGAAAGAAAAGCAAAAATAGAACTATTTTTAGACCAGATGTAGATGGTATATCCTACGTCATGTGCAACCATATTATGCAGATTTTACCTAATGCAACAATGAAGCAGACCAAAAGCTACTTGTACTATGACTTTGAAAGAAATTAAGGAAATAGATGTGATTGAACGCAAAATAAACCAACCTAAATACCTGTAAACGTTAAATAAATCTCAAAATTAAGTTTTATTTTCCTTTTGCAGTCATTCTTAAAACTCATTCATCTATGTTGTAGCATGTGTTACCCAGTCGTGTAGCATGAGTTACCATACACTTAATATATTTTAATTCAATAACCAATTTTATAAAATATCCCATACAAAACTAAATGAAATTTTGTGATAAGAAAGGTAAATACAAACTACTCATAAAGATTATAGCACTTAAGCAGTAGAATTTTAGCAGAAATACACAACTTAAACTGTTCTGCCCATAATTCTATGGGGTTTTTTTTAGGGGGGGGGCGGTTGTAGCTTGTTACCAACTTGTTTTAATTTAATATTTCGAAGAAAAAAGTAATAAGTTATAAGATTTTTAATGATTTATTGAAAAAAATAAACAATTTGTAATCAGCATGAATTCTGTTGAAAGGGGACATTTTTTATTATTACACCATGTTTGAAAGTGTGATTTAAAAAAAAAAAAAGTAGCTTGAGTTACCATGAAATCCCTCTTCTGTGGATAAAACACTGATCACTGGAAGATGTCTTAAATGTGAAAGTCCAGGTTTCTGCTCTACCGCGTTGCTGTTGGTCTAGAGTTTTGGGGGATTTTCTCCAGACGGAAAGTGAATGGGTATTAGAAATTTAAAAAGCTCGCTGCCACAGATATTTCCCTCTTAGTTGTGTTAAAACAAATCCACACACGGGAGTCTGCAAAACTGGGGACCGTTAGATCGATAGCCACGCGGTAGGCCAGACCCCTGGACCTTCACACTTCAGCCATCTATCTTATCCCCTCCCCCAGGCAGATAGCCTTCGTGTACAAGTTGATTCAAAAATAATGTGACCACTTTCTGAGCGTCATAAATTTTTATTGAATTAAGTTATTTACATGAAATTTTCAATGTGGTTTCCTTTTTAGCGTAGTACACTTTACGTAAACGTTTAGGTCAAGCCCAAAGAGCTTTTCCGATCATTTTTGGGGTTATTTTTCCATCTTCCTCTTTGATTGCTTTTTTAAGCCCTTGAAATGGTCTTACTTTACGTCTATTTAACTATACTAGTTGTCTGCCAGTGGTCGAAATTCGACCAATAAAGCATTAACTTTTTTTAATTTGAGTGTGAATAACGTTCTTCTGTCAAAGAATATGTCTCACAATTCCATATACACTGGAACCTACTAAAGTAACCACCTTGGCTAAGAGACTATACTATCTGTCTTTAGTGACCACTTTTGTACAATTTCACCTTACAACCAGGGATCCGTAACTTAACGTAACAAAATTGTAACGTTATTCAGCCTTGTAACAAAATAATTCGTTATGCAATTTTTATATGTACAAAT
>JAWZYV010000665.1:0-19913 GCA_038373885.1 Cheiracanthium punctorium | reverse complement strand
TAAAATGTTGAGCAACAAGGAGCAAAATTTTTAGCATATTTTGCTTTTCAGTTATAAGAGCACAATTGAAATAAAAAGGACAAAATTTGTCGTTGTATGGAGAAGACTTTTGGCTGGTCAAACTTGTCAGAAGTAGTAGGCAAAGTTTCATGATGTAGGTTCCTCACTGGAAAATGCACCCTTTCTTAAGCTGATTGACATTGAAAACAAGGAAATCAAAAGTGTAAGTGAAAACAATCAATACTATACTACACTTAACATATGAAAAAAACACTCAAAATACTGGTGTTAAATTAATAAAAACTTTGAAGAAAACACACATAAAATGTTACTTATAAGGCGTTTCATTCGATACCATAAAGTAACTTTATTATTTAAAATAAATAAAAATTTTGTGAAAAAAAAACATAAAATGTTACTTATAAGGCATTACGATCGTTTCGACCAAAAAATTCTTTCGGTCTTCATCAGACAAGCCTTTCCATCTTACTGAGCAGAGGGAACTGAAAAAGATAAACAAACAAGCATGTTGCCACAAGGAAACAAGAAAAGGTGAACAAAACCATAGAGAGGGGGGGAAAAAAGGGGAAGAGATAAAAAGAAAAGGACAAACAAAAATACATAAATAAATAATAATAACAATAATAAAAAGCAAAAAGAACACACAAACATATACAAAAAAAAGAAAAACAAAAGAAAACAGAATAAACAAAAGAACATAAAACAAAGATTTAAAAAAAAAAAAAAAATTATTGTGTTTTTATGTTAACAGCAAATCGGACAGCACAAAAGATAATTTTTTTTAATATATGAATTAAAAAAAAAATATAATAATAAAAAAACATAAAGGAAAGACAGAAACACACACATAAGAAAGCAAAACAAAATAAAAAAGGACAAACAAAATAATAGAATTGGAAGCGAAAAAGAGGGGGGGGGAATGGCAGCAGAAGAGAAAGGGGAAAGTGAATAGAACCTTACAACAACAGCTTCCAAGCGGAATGAATGAAATGAACGAAAGAACCGTCGTTCACAATCTGTTCCAAGTGCTGGGTAATGGAAAAACCTTCCAAAAAATCAAGATGGGACTAAGTTTGAGGAGTGCACAATATCTTAGCCTTAGAAAACTGAAAACGATGATTAGAATTCCAGCAATGGAAGGCAATAGCAGATTTGGAAAGCTCATGCTCAGAAACATATCGCTGAGCTTAAATTTGAGAGCTCTTCTGGTCTGACCAATATAGCCCAAATCACAAGATCTACAAGGAATATAATAAACACCCCAACGGTTCTCAGTGAAAAGAAAGGTAGTACAATTAATTCACTATGAAAATTGATAGTAGAAGTATTAGGCTTATTAAATTTAGAAAGAGCTTTATCAATAATAGAGGGGCTAAAACCACGAGAGACAGCTAAGGATTTTAAGTAATTAATCTCATTATTAAGAGAAGAAGAATCAGAGCAAATTTTGATAGCACGAAACACATAAGTGTAAAAAGCAGAAAGTTTTTGCTGGTAAGGATGATTAGATAGGGCATGAGGAGGTAAAGATATAGAAAAGGGCTTGCGGAAAACAGAAGTAGAGAAACCGTCAGGATTCCTAGAAACAAGAAAATTCAAAAAAGGTGAAGAATTGTTGCACTCCTCTTCTAGAGTAAACTGTATACATGGATCAACATAATTAACAATCAAAAGTAAATTAGAAATATCACAATTGGTATCCACTAGAACAAAAGTATCTTCAACATATCTGACCCAGCACAGAAAATTAAAGACCTTGAAGAGCTTCTCTTCAAAAGAAAAGCTCAAGTTGGTTAGAAGAGCGTTTACTATTTTTAAAAGAGTTTTCCATAGGAGCAATAAGTTTGGAAACCGAAATGTTACTAATGCGAGAAAAATTGAAACCTAAACTGAGAGCATCTCTCTGAGAATCAGTTAGAACATGTGAAGACAAATTAACAAGTGTCCTGAACAAGAGGACTGACAGAACTGAGGGAAGACTTAACCAGAAGAAGAGCTTGGAATTTCTTATCCAAAGTCGCTCTGTGAGAAATAGAACACCTTATAAGTAACACTTTATGTTTGTTTGTTTTTTTCACAAAGTTTTTATTTATTTTACACCCAACATACTCAATATAGCTAAATCACATGTTGAAAATCATTTACACTAAACATTTTTTTTAAGGCTGTTGGATTTTTTTTTTTTTTTTAATACAATTAAGCTCTATGAAAAAGGCACAAATTGAAACATGATTCTAAAACTGATAGTATCACAACCGACTATCAAACAATTGAAACAACTCACATTCCTTATATTTTTAATGTGCTTCAAATTTCTCGATATCAAAACTAAAATAATCAGCCTAACTCAAACAGTAATCATATTTATTTTTTAAAAAGTAATATTACAAGCTAATCAGAAATTGGCAGTCTCAATGACTTAGAACATATCTTCCTTTCAGGATTCGTCGCATGATAATGGCACGACCGCCTGGTGTCTTCAATCTTGCTTCCCATCCATGTTTTGCCAAACGCTTTCGCTCACTGGGACGTTTAAAATATTTATGTATTTTTGTCCTAACTTGTTCAACATTAGGCATGAAGATGGGCATTGCCAGCTGCTGAGTGGTTGCTCGCATCAGGATGCTTGCACTATTACTTAAGATTGAAGAGCCAATTGCTGGAATTCTACATAGCTGCCTAAAATAAAAAATTAAAAAGTTAAGTTATTAATAAAAAAAATATCAACATCCTAAAACACAGTTCCTAAAACATGAATTACTCGCATTCCTCACTCACGTCGTCATGATATTACATATCAAATTTTCAAAGAAAAAGAAAATTATTGAAGGACTCTCAAGAAAAAGAGCACTAATCCAAAACTCAAAATTATCACAAAGATTAAAAAAAAAATTCCTGGACAAATGCAGTTTTTATAGAACCATCAAAATTTTCCTGAATCATAACAAGGGCATGTTTTGTTTTCCTGAAAATTGTTTTCAAAGTATAGAAGAATAAATTGAGAACTACAAGATAGTACTGTTAGTCTACTTTTGGACAAGCGTTTGTGGCATCTGACCTTCATTCGCCACCAGTGTTTGTGCACCAACTGAACTGTTCCGAGAATTAACGTCAGAATCAACTCTAGCGATGCTCCAGATGCTTTTCAATGTCTGTGGTTCACGAGACTGGAGTCGAGCACCACTTCACTTGTACTGCTGTGCAGCTAGTATGCAAATACTGTGCAGGGTATAAGAAGCTTGCACATGCAGTACTCGCAGCAGCATAATTTTGTCAGTTCCCTAGTTTAGCGCTAGCGTATAGCCGAGTACATAAAGCCCGACCGTACTATGGCGGCTCTTGCACCGGGAACTTTATAATTTATATTCAGATAATCTTTGTTCTGTTATTTTGTTTGTTGAGTTTTAATAAAAGTTGTTAGTTACTGTTCACTTCGTCTTTTAATGAAATTAATGATGTTTAAGCAAAAAAGTAAAACCTTCTGATATAAGTCAAGTGTGGCTTCCGTAAACTAAGAGTTGGAAGACCCACACGTTATTTTAGCCAAAACCCCCTTTGCTTGTCAGGCATGTCTTTGATGGGTCTTTCTCAGCTCATCTCCCTTTGAGGGACAACTGGAAGAAGCCTCCTTCACAGGTACGTAGTATTGTGTCGTACACTGCTGGCTCCAGGCTTGATAATCGTACCGGGGCTGGTGTATGCTGTTTAGAAAGGGGGATCAAGCTTTCTTATTCCCTGGGTTTGTATGCCTCTGTCTTTCAGGTAGAGGTTTTCGCCATTCTTATGTGCAGCATTTTTTGTTTAAATGCTGGTTACTGTAGGATGTATATTATTATGTACTCTGCCAGCAGGGCTGCTTGCTAGCTTTGTAAAACTCTGTAATCTCTTCCTTGCTGGTCTGGGATTGCTACTTAATGCTTTGTAAGCTCTCTTGGATCAATAAAATCATCTTTATCTGGTTCCTGGTCATTCTGGCAATGAGTTGCCAGATTCTCTTGCTAGGTACTCTCTGTAGGATCATAGCCTGTTCTTGACATTTCTAACAGCTGCTATAGGGATACTGTTTTCAATTATATTAATATTCCAATTGGTTTAAGAGTAATGGTCAGAGAAATGATCAGCTCATCCAAGAAAAAGTTACTCAACTTTTCTACATACATTTAACATGGTTAGCATGTTTTTGTGACTAGTAGAAAAAATTACAGAAAATAGTGAGAAAAAATATCCTGGAAAGAACAAGGACAACGGTAGCTTTTATATCTAGGTTGGTGAATTTTAATGAAAGTACTAGAAGAAAATCAAATGAATAATTTCTTTTCCTCAATTCATTTGACTTAAATTTACTTTCAAAATTTTCTAATCAGTATTTATCTTTGAATAGTCCCAACAGAGAAAACTACTGTATGTAAAGTATCCAAAATCTATAGGTTTATGTATTATTTCTTATTGAAGAAAGTAATGTATGTACCAGTTTATTAATTAAAAGTACTGTACAGATTGTTAAAAGAATGACAAGAACTGTCAGTGAAGTACTGCATTATCAAAGGTAATTTAAATTTAGTTTTTAAATGTAACTATTTCTAAGTATCTATTGATAAAACAATAAACCAAGCATGTAAGAAAATGTGCTTGAACATTTAAAAGCCTTGAAAAATAATTCATCTACATTTCATTAGCTGCTATATTATGGACAAATCTTAGCAGTGAGTAGACTGTTTTGTTTACTGTTGAGGCTGTATTTGGAGCAATCATCAGTCGATGAATGAGTGGAAATAGCAACCTTAAAGTGCAATGATTGTAGGATATTATGTAACAGGTTTAAGTATTACTTTGAGAACATCTCTCAGTTGATGTTTAGAAATGTGCAAATGTGGTTTTAAGTGTGCTATAATGTTTTTTAAGTATCCATCTATTCATAGGCGCACCCACGGAGGGGGCTATGGGGGCTCAAACCTCACCTAAAGGTGGAAAGTTAGAAGTGAAAAGTATTGAAAATCGTCCCAAATAATTAAATTTTTCTTTTTAAAAATTCTCTTCAAATTATTTCTGAAGTGCTTTTTACAAAAGAAAAAAAAAAAAAAAAAAAAAAAAAAAACTCAGTTTTTAAATAATTATGTACACAGTTAGTGTACGAAGCACAGTTAAAATCGGTTTCAAGGATGCTGAAAAGATTAGACAATTATCTTATATATAATAAAATCAGAGAGTAAACATTGTATGTAGCTAGGTTTGTAGGTAGGTTTGTGACCTCCGATCTTCTTGCGCGCGTCTCTCGATCGCATTGCGCCGAGACGGTTGGTCGCAGACCTACCGAATTTTGCATACGGTTTCACTAGGACAGATACTAACACGCCTCGGAGCGATTTTTTCGAAATTCGAATTAGAAAATGTTTTATTTTATGTTTTGTCCGATTTTTAGCGATTTTTCTTGCATAATACGTAATAACGCCGGTCATTGCACTCGCAATAAAACGATATTTGCATCATCGGATAGAGGAGAAAATTTTCTTTCGAAAACAGTTTGTTTTGACTATGTAACATATTTTGCCGATTTTTGGGAATTTTTAAAAAGAATGTCTCTTTTGACGACGTTTGCATAAAAGTAATTTTAAAACTGTTGCATCTTTCATTCTATCTGTCATAACTTTTTTATATTTCGGCGAAAGACGGAGCATATATTTCGCCCACTTTTAAAAGAAGAACGGAGGAAAAATATAAATTAGGAGATTTTTTACGAATTTTTATGTAAAGAAGGATTTTGAATTTAATAAAAGCTGTTTCAAGATTTCGGTATGATATCTTCCGCTATGGTTGTCTGGGAAACAGTAACAATGAATAAAATTGCCATTTGAAAAACATAAATAAAATGACTTTAAAATAACTGAGTTTCCACATGTTAGATCAAAATGACTTAGATTTCACGAGATTAAAACCCCTTTCGAAACTCAATCAAAATTACAGGCTCACAAACAAAACACACGCCACGCACGAAATTATACCCTATTTTATAATACGTTGCCAGAAAAAGAATTGAATGCTGTTTTTTCAACGATGAATTATCCAGCATTATTTTCAATATAATTTTTAAACGGGACACGTTTTCGAATCGCAGGAAATATTTTACGTGCTAAATATGCCAATCTGACAAGAGTTATGCATAAGAATGTATGGAGAGCTGTTTTAATGGCAGCCAGAAAGTGAAATGATTATCGTTTATACTAATGCGTAAATTGCAAAGAATCACCAAAGAATAAAAAACTACATTAGTGGCAAATATCTAAACCGTTTCTTTAAATTAAACATTAAAGATGGAAAAACGAAAATATATTGGTATCAGTAAAGGATACTCTTAGTAATAGTTATTAGATATGCTAGGGCAATATTGATCAAAGCACAATATACCGCGTTAATAAATATTTCGTGAAACTATTCGTTTCTTTCCGTTTTTCAATAGCCATCTTACATCACAGCTAACTAAACATTAAATAATTCTACGTCGCGTTAATATATCCCGCGGTAATTTCAACAGAAAATTCTGTACCTGAACTTTTTTTTTCTTGGAGATTCTGTTTGTCACAAGTAGTTATGATAACATTTTAGGAAAATGTTCTCTTCTTGCCTTGCGAAGAGCGGGTACACACAACTATTTAATTATAAAAAAAAACAGTTCTTCACATCATGTAGTATCTAAGGTATTAATGGTATAACTTAAATCTAAAAAAGAGTATGATGTAGAAATGAGACATTTTGAAAGTTAGAAATTTTTAGGAACCGTCACGCTTTTCTTTTTCTGATCGCCAATGACACTGACATAGTTTTTTGTTTCATAATATTAACAATGTTCTCAGATCAGTATTTAGTTATTCGTATAGTATAATGAGTAACTTTACGCCAAGAGTCAAATCATTTTGTTTATTTTTAGATTCCACATTACTGGAATCAATTCGAATTATAATGTAAGAAAAAGCTTTGTTCCCTACCGTGCGGAGAACGGGTACGCAGCTAGTTTAAGTATAACGAGTGACATTGCCTGTGGGCATGTTGTTCTATGGGCAAGTCAAGTGGCACATAATATTTCGACGTCATAAGAGAGTTATAAATATAATCGAGGTCACTATAACGGAGTTCAGCAGAATTTGTTGTCCAGCCCCCCCTAAACTAAAATCCTGGGTGCGCCACTGCATCTATTATTCCTTTATGATGGTAGATTTTATTTTCAGAAGAAAGGTATGCCCGTATATGCGTAGTTGGTATATCAAGAGTAGTCCTACTGTATGCAGATCATTTCAGCGAGCTAAAGGAAAGGGTGCAGAGAACTTGCTGTGTTGTAAAAAGAATGATAATTTCCAAGACTATGGCAGATTATGATGAATTGGTAGCAGCGGTGGTGGATTTGCTGAAGGTTTGAGTGAGTCTACTGAAGGACTGTAATTATAGGTAAAACTTAGGGCATTTAATTAATAGCCAGTGGCTATTAACGTCCATTTTTTTAATGGCCACTTTTTTGAGTTAATCGCCACACACCAGCCAAATTTTTTTGTTTAAAATTTAAATCATTTATTTTATTATCATTAAAATCAATTTATCGTATAACATTTACTATAAGTAAAAATGAAATTGTATTAAAAAGTATTAATTTATAAAAATAAACAACTTTTTATAATGAATTTGAGTCTTCAGTCTGAAAGAATCATTAAAAGAAATTAATGTCTCTTTGAAATTGTGCAGAATAATACATATCTAAATTAACTTTTTGTTTGTTTAATAAAATGCTATGAATAGATTTAGATTACATTTTTACTTTATTGCTGAAAAAGATATGGCAGTGGGAGAATGGCGACTGAAGTGGCGACCAATGGCAATCCTTTTTATTGCCACATGTGGGGATGTGGCGTTTAATCGCCACGTGGCGAGTGGCGATCGCTAATTTTTACCTATAACTGTAATACTGTTTATTTTCAAGAGGGCATATCATTAATGCTTTTATAGCCATTGCAAAGGGAGTTTTGAGGTTATTGAAAAAAATACTGCTGTGTGTAAAATTGTAATATTGTTTCGTGGATGAAAAATGTTGTAGTGTCTGTTTTGTTATTGTCAGTGAATAAATAATTGGTGTGCATATATATTGTTGTAAAATGTGGAATTATTTAAAAAAAAAAAAAAGAAGAAGAAGAAGAAGAAGAATGTGATAGTAGTGTTACTGAGCAAGAGAAAGTCATGCAAGCACAGGAATAGGATATAAAATAAAGATGCGTGCAGTGATTGTGATAATGCCACTAGATGCGTATTTCATGCCTTAGAACTTCAGAATACGCCTTAAGAATTTCGGAATACTGTTTTTATGTATTACTTTTCCATATAAAATTAGGTATATTTTGATAAATACATAATTATGATTTGCAGATTTTAAATTTAAAAAATCCAATTATTGTACAGTAGACACCAGTTATAATGTACTCTCATGGGACCTAAAAAAGTAGTACGTTATAAGCAGTACCGCCGTTAAGATTCAATATTACACAAAAAAAGAAAGTGGGCTCATAATTTCATTGTAATATGTGTTTTAAACAGGTCTGATTTTTTAAAATTTAAATTAAACAGAGAAAATTCTTTATTATTGAGATAAATAATCTGTAATTTTCTTTTGTTTTAAATGGGCAGATGCTTCCTTAAAAACACCGTTTTGGATATCCATAAAAGACTTTTGTAGAGTCTCTGCATCATTAATGCGGCATTCAAAAAATCGTGATAATGTTTTTGCAGCATTTAATGCGTCGGGTATGTTTGGTATAAGGTCCTCTGTTTCTTCTTCACTATCATCAGAATATTATAGATAGGGCTTTTCAGGAGGCATTTACATTGATGAATGACAACTAAAAAACAGGGTCTTGTTCTTAGCCCCCTACCTAGCAGGCGAAAAAGATAAAAGATCACTCCCTTCATTCATACACAATTCATCTCTCTAGAGAATCCGAAAACTGACAATGAGTGTTTTTGAAGGTACTGAAATTGCCGAGAACAAGAAAATAAAATTCTTAAGAAAATCAAAATTTTATTTTTGACTTTGGTATAAAAAGTACGTTATAGCCGAAGTACGTACTTTTGTAAAGTACGTCTTAACCGAAGCTGAATAACATTATAAATATAGGACTTAAATCGGGACCTAGCTTCTAGGTACGTTATAACCGATAGTACGTTACATCCCAGGTCCGTTATAACCGATGCACACTGTACTAGTTTTTGTTGAACGGACATTTATGTACCTAGATGTACAATCAGTTATTATTTATGTGTCAAATGTAATCTATATATTAATTTGAAACATGTTTTTTCCTGTATCCACTAAATTGCGAGAACGGCTCGGTGTAAAAACCCGGTTGAGGTATCTGAAGAAAGGTCTCAGCCTGTAGATGTGGCATCAAAAGAGAAAATCATGAAAAGTCGAACAGTTTAGGCGTGGCGAAATGGCAAAGGTGCAAATTTTTGCCATAGAAATAGCATTGTGGTTTATTAACCCCATTGTTGGCAGTTTTAAACACCTTCTATATTTTGGCACCTTATCGCTTATTTCTTTAACTTTTCAGTTGTCTATTTGATATTGTATATTTATCAGCATCGCGAGAAAATGCAAATAAATCGCTCAAGCTCTTTGGCGGATTAATTATTTGACAATCAAAGAATACAGGTCAAGTCACTCCTTTTTTCGAATTCCGCTGATTTTTTACTACTTTCTTTGATAAATAAGCCATTTTGGGATTCCATATTTTGCATTTATATTAATAAACTTACCAGGCATAGGGTCATTCTCAGATAATGGTAAATTTTATGTCCTTGGCTAAAAATGTCAATTAAGAGTAGCAGTCATAGATGTTAACAATTCAACAATTCTTTACAAGCACTACACTGGGTACTATTTTAAATATATAAAAAAGTGAAATTTCAATATTTAAAAAAATATTAAAGTTGTAAATGTCATTACCAAGGCTTGTCCCAAACTTCAAACTTTATTATTTGAACCTTTATTTTAAAGAACCGAAAAGCCTTAGAATAAATGCAATAATTATTTAAGAAATTTTCATTTCTCTATTTTCAATATATATGAAACTTTGATGTATGGAGAAAAAAATCTATTAACAGTACTTATTTTAAAATTGTCCCTAGAGGTAATTGTCATTACCAAGGTGTGCAAGTCTTTTTTATTTAGTTGTCTTCTAGATGGCGCTATGATAGTTATGAAACTGTTAAAAGAACAGAAATACATGTTCTTACAAGAGATTATATCTTTTTTAGCTTAAGTAACTAAGCACTATTTTATCTTCTTGCTTTTGCTCCAAATTAATAGTCAGTGCAGTGTCGGATTAGCAATATAGCAGAAGTAGCAAATGCTACAGGCCCCACGCTTTTAGGGGCCCCGCGCCTTTACCTTGAAAGTTTTCGTGGAGAAAAGGTGGGAAAGGCAGAATTTAAAAAAAAAAAAAAAAAGAAAGACAGAAAAAAGGCTGTATCATTATCTTTTTGTTGACTAAAAGCGAAACTTGGACAGAGGAGGGGGTATCCAGATCCTTGGACCACCCACCTATGCCCTTTAGAAAATGTATTCCTTACCATTAATGTTACATTTTATTTGATCCAAAAATAAACGAAATATAGAAAGAAAACTATGTGCCGAAACAAAAGAGCAGACTCAGGGTCTGATCAAGGGAGGATTAAAAAGAGGGGGTCGGAGAAGGCGACCGCCCCTCCCGAGAAAAAATTAATGTAAACAATCCCAGCTTACTTCCACAAAATGGATATATATGTGAATCTTCCATCTAAGCCTTCACATACAAAATTGCATTAATCCGTCAGTGCACAGAATTATTCATTAGGGTGTAGCCCAAGGGTGGATTAAAGGAGGGGACGACAGCCCCCCCACCCCCCGGAGACAAAAGAAATTAATGTAAAAGATCCTATTTTACTTCCATAAAATGGGCGTATATGTCAATCCTCCCCCCACGACAAACTTCCACTAATCCGCCACTGGTGTAGCCTATCTGTCCCAATCATTTCAGGGACTTTTCAGTAACAAGTCGAATGAATTTTTTAATGACGTTGTAGTCAAACTTTTCAAAATGACTAAATAGAATGGAAATATCTGTGGCTATTTCTGAAGATGTTCTCTGGAAAGCAAATTGACCTTCATTTCCCCGAGAGCTGAGATCCATAGGAATGTAGGAAAAACGCGTCTCATAATAAAGTTATTCACCCGCAAAACAATAATTTTTATTTAAATATTGGATGTAAACTTATTTTGTTTTGTAGTAAATATGAGGGTGGTGTTTTAATCTGATGTTGGGCAGCCCTAAAGTTCTTTTTGTTTAGAGTAAAGGCAGGTGGCTTTGGCGAAATTCGAAGGTATACAGAGTAGGATGTTAGCCATCATAGAAGGCTTTTGGTCAGGGCCTCCGAGAGAAATTTTATAAGGCGGGACAGAAATGTTTCCGGGCCCCCTCCCCAACTTGCTTTTGCCTCAAGAAATATATTTTAAATTCTGCCCAATTTTACTTTAAAAGTAGTTATTTTAAAAAAAAAAGTTAATATTGTGGCATCATTTTTATTCTTACCTAAATTATAATTTTAATAATAGTATTTACAATCTGTAATAATGTATTATAAAAAATATTTAAAAATGAAGTATCATTACGGTATTTTTATAACCAGATTCCAAAATTTTCCTTTGCCTTACCACCCTCGCTGTCTAACATGTGTTGCAAATTACCATCACCAACAGTTTGTTATTTATCTAAATGCATCAGTTCATATTTTGCTATAGTTAAACACACAGTTTCCAAAAAAAAAATTTTTTCTTTTAGTGATTTTTATATAGAATGCTAAAAGAAAAGAATGAGTAAGGAAATCTTCATATTTAGCAATTTTTTATTCATGCTTGAAGAATTAGCATATTTATTATTTAATTTTAATAATGGCTATTCGTGCCTTTTTACTTGCGAAATTCCGTATAACATCATCAAAATTAATAGTTCTGGCAATGTCAGATTCGATGCTTAGTCTTTCTAAGTTAAGGTGACCAAACGTCCCCGTTTTCCAGTGACAGTCCCCATTTTCAGGAAGCTTTTCAAATTGTCCCCAGAATCAAAAAATGGAACTGGGGACAATTTTTAATTATTGCATTGTTTTTAAATTAAAATATTTAAACAAAGGCGAATTATTTTTTGAAACAATAATAATATATAGAATGTTAGTCTTTTTTTTTATATTTTGGGAATCTACAATTATGATAAATTATCTTATTAATCACGGAAATTAACCACGTTAAATATAAAAGAATTCATTTTGGCCGGTCAGGGGCGCAAATGCCAATAAGTTTGTTCAAATAAAATAATTAGAACTGAGAGGATCTTCGCACAAAGATGGTTGGGGTATCCGAGAAGCCATAACCCCAGGCAAACTGAAAACAAAGAGAATTTTCTAATACACTTGATTGAGAAAGGAACTCACAAATTGCTTGATCGCATTTAAGATTATTATGCCTTGCAAAAACATTTGAGTGTAATACGATAATTGATGTTTTATCCAAATTGTTTATTATTTATATCGGTTATTCTATTTAGAAAAGGTACAATCCTCTTATTAAGGTTTTTTAAACAAAATATTTTATATCATTTTAACGAGGATAAGTTGAAAAGTAATGCATATATGCTTGTAGAACATGAGCCAAATAACCTTTAGAAGTGTTCCAAGTGGAAGTAACAGTCCCCCTGTGCACGCATGTGCAATTTAAATGTGTTCCATTCATGCAGTGTATTTTGAATAGCGGAGGTATAATTGTGCAGGATCTGTCTATCCCTAGTTTGATTTCTTATGAATTAACCTATTAAATAAATTAAGTTAACAGAAGTTAAAAATATGTAACCTATTAATAGTAAAGACCGTCCAAATAATGGAATATTTTTACAAGTATGTATTTTTAGAACCGGAAAAATTGTATTTAAAGGCACAGTTTAACGTACATATTGTTTCCGAAGGTTCTAAAAATTTTACAGAAACAATTATTATTTTATGTATGTAAACTTGTCTAGTTATATGTTTGCATATGGGAAAGGTGGGAAGTGTTGGAAATTTCAACTATATATCCATGAACATTAACATTCACCTGAGTTGTAGGTATAAATACCTTTAAACATCATCAGTCTCACTATCTATTTAGCCCTCCCCTCCCCCCCCCCCAAAAAAAAACCTTTATGTTGACCAATTTACCTTTAGAAATTGATTTGTCCAAGTGTTAACTCAAATTTGCTGATTTTGAATCAAGAAAATTCGTAAACGCTGTGTTTTATTTTATTATTGCAAAAGACCTAGAGATTAGCTCACCCAAGCTGGAGGAAGGGCTGGGATAAACCTCTCCCGAATTTAACACGTGGGACCTTTCAGTTTTGTTTACATGTTATTAGCATTAGTAATCCCATTAACTAATCAATTAGCACCAAGTACAAATTATAATATAATTAGCACTATTTATTATCTAATTTAATTCATCTCTACTACTTTAATGTGAGTGTGAACTCCTCCCCTTAAAGAAAAAAAAAAAAAAGGGGGTGCATCACTGAACATGGGGCCTTTTGGTAACATTTGCTACGGGCCCCACGCTGTCTTAATCCAGCGCTGAGTCAGTATCTTTATTATGTGTCATTACCAAGTTCATTTTTACTGAAATACATGATTAATAAATTTGCTGAATGATTTATAAAGAGCTTTGAGACTACATTCAGACTAAATATTGCATTAGCTTTCAATTGTTATAATTTAGCCCTGAATAGGCTTAGCATTAAAAATGCCATTACCAAGGTGGTCATTACCATGGTGTTCTGAAAACATGGTAATGATGTCTAAAGACAAGGTAATGACACTTCTAGATATTTTTTAAAAATTCTGTTATTCTTTAGTTGAAATTGTTGGCATTTTATTATTAGACTAATTTAGATTATTATAAAGCTTTTTTTCCTGATTTGTTCTTATAAAAATTAATGTTAAGAGATGAAGGGAGAGTACATTTTAACTTTTGATTACCTTTTTTTTCAGAGTACAATTTTATATCATTTTTTATTATTATTTTTAAAAATGAAGACTATTGACTCTTATTCACATTCAGGAGTTCTACTTTTCTTACAAAATACCTAATATTTAAATTCATAATATAATTTATTTTCAAATATACTATTTTTAGTTATTGTTAAATATAAGATAATCGCTTTCTTTCTTGTAACCCCAACAATCACACGTTTATCTGTTAATCCTAGTAGCTTTCTAACTGGTTCTCTACTAGTTTACTTACAGGTTCCCTACATATTATTAAAATGCGTGTTTACCATTGGTTACCTCCAGATCCAACATATAAAATATTTACATTGCATTCAGGGTTTTAAAAAACCCAGGTTTTTTTAAAAACCCCAAACCTGGTGGGTTTTATTGGGTATTTTGGGGTTTTATTAAGATTTTTTTATAGTATAACACTTTTTGGATTTAAATTTTATGGTTTTATTTCAAAACAGAATCATTTTAGTGCAAAAGAAAACTTTCATTACAAAATAATCATTAATTAATTAAATGTAAAAATAACTTCAACTTTAATGCAGTACTATCTTTTTCTGCTGATGTTTATAAAGGGCTCCTAATTTGTTTTATGACCATAGATAAAAGTATATTATTGTTCACATAGAAAAATATGTTTTTGATTGGCTGTTTTCTATTACTTTTAAATTTATGAACTTTTTAATTTTTTTTACCTTTATGCTTTTTAAGTCATAGTTATATTTTCTAGCTAGAATACAAGTCAGTAAAGCCTTTGCAGGCCAACTTACTGCAGAACTACTAATTATTTAATAATTTTCCTTATAGTTATTCATTTTTACTTTGAATATATATTCCTTTTTACTTTAAAAAATCTAGAATTAATATGTCTGATATTAAATCCCACGTAAACAATGTGTAATGAATCAGATTTATATTTCTCAGTACTAAAGTAATGCAGCAACTAATAGAATACAGGATGGTTTCCTGAACCTGAATAATTCATTCTTGAGATGCATGCTTGTAAGCTGTAAGAGAGAGACATGTCCCATTTTTTTCTTATCTGGGAAAGGATTTTTTTTTTTTTGTCACTATACTGATAATTACATATTTTATTCGTATTTAAAAACTTATTCATTAAAGAGATAAATTACTAATTTATTCCTGCCTGCATTCTACACCTATTCATTTCAAAACAAATATTGCAGATAGAATTGGCTCAAGGTATTATTTTTAAAAAGGTTATTATTCTTTATGTTGAAGTTGGAAAAATAATAATAAAAAAATTAAACTGGCATATTTATATTTATCTAATATAATGCACTAAGTTATGTAGGCAATATTATATGTATTTAATGTCAAATAACAAATGATTTAAATGAAAGAAAGGAAAAATTTTGATAATTTTTAATAAAACCCACTTCTGTGTGGGTTTCATTGGGTTTTTTTAAGTGGTTTTTTTTTAAACCCACCCGGGTTTTTTGGGGTTTGTGGGCAAGTCCAAAACCCTGATTGCATTGGACAATTCTAGATCGCAGGTACTTAGATGTACACCGCAAGACACATATTCTGTAAAATTTCAATTTCTAGGTAAATCTTCCCATCTAGACATTTGATCATGGTTATCCACCGCGTAATTGTAAATGACTGTTTCTGTATCGCTGTCTTTATACACTTGCTTCGTTTGGAGAAATGAGAAAAAAAAAATTATTGTATTACACACTTGGATTAGTGCGTGAAAGATTAAATATTTGCTTACGAAAAATTCAAAGTTATAGTTTTATGTGCGAATTTTATTTCAGCGATTGTTGTTCATTAAATCAAAGCTAAAAATTCGTTAAATCAGAGCATTTTAGCACCCTTTTTGTCGGGACAAAAAATATTCGTTAAATCAAAGTACATTAAATCGAGGTTCGACTGTAGTAAAAAAAAAAGGCAATGATTATATCTGTAACTAAAACAGAAAAAGTATGCACAAACCTAGAAATGCTTCTTAAAGGATTCCCAGAATCTTTGCCAAAATTAATGAAACATGAAACAAATCATAGACATCAATATCAAGTACTAACTCAATTGAAAAATAACTTTTCTGAAGATAAACTAGTTCTTCACATAGACTTTAGTAGTGAGAACTATGCCTGTAAATTAAATGCAGAAACCCAATCCTTTCACTTTGGTGGCTCACATACAGGGCCGGTTTTAGGCATATTACAGGCGTAGGCGAGAACTGATTTTACGCCCCTTCATATGACAGATGGTTTTACGCCCCCACCCCTTCTTTCAACTGCTTCCCTTATCACTCCCCTGCCCCGTCATGATCAGAAAAGCGCAAAAAGTAATTTAATAAAATTGAAGTATGTATTTTTAAATTTTATGAAATTTATGTACTGTTAAAAGTTTGCAAAATATTAAAAGATAAGCGTTATAACAATTTACATTGGTGCATTTAAACATGTAGTAAATATTTAAAAAATAAATACAAATAACTAATAATAATGCAAATAAAATCCATTTATTTAATTAAAAAATTATAAGAATTTAAAGTAAAATTTATTTTAAAATAATTGTCCTAGTGTAGTAATACACTAAGTAGATATTGCTTTGCCATCCTTTCTTATTACAAAAAATATACCTTTATGAAAAATTTTTAGTGAATATTTGTTTTAAATGTGTTTTTTAAATGTGTTTTATAATTTAATAATCTACTTTAGATTATTAAATAGACAATATTTATGTATTATTGAAATGTTTGAAGCTTTATGAAATTAGATGCTGTTGTACTTGTATGTTTAAAGGAATGTACAATGTGTGTATATTGATCGCAACCTCTTCTTCTCTCTATTTTAAGTGTTTCAAATGCAATATTCTACAGGTACTCATTCATTAAAAAAAAGTATGTCATGTGATAACGCAAATTTGGGTATTTTTTATAAAATGAAAATAAATAACCTCAAAACATTTAAATAAAGTATGATTATGAACTTCAATCACCTTTTAAACTGTGTTTACATTATAACAGTCTTAGTTTTTAAAATACATTTCGACTTGTCGACAAAAAAACTAATCTTTCAAATAAGTCGTAATAATGCAAGTAAAATCATTTAACCAATTATAATAGTAAATAAGAACTGAAAATAAAACTTTTTAATCGATACTTCATTGCTCATGAAAATTTAATTGCACAATTAAAGATTTAAAAACAGTACATTATTTGAACTTTGAACTTATCACCAAATGTCTGGCTGCTAGCTTCCGGAGTCGCCGATTCACAGTGGTTATCTTCATTATAGTTTAGTTTTAAAAATTTACTCAAGCTTTCCCTCATTTTTTTCTCTAACTTTCTTTTGCTTTCTGAAATAAGCTCCGGATGGACATTTTCTATTCATGTTTAAAGATGAAAATTGTTAGCAAAGTATCCCCTTTGAAACAGAAAGAACGAGTATTCCCCGCAATCTCACATGCAAAAGATATCCAGACGACCGAGCAGGTAACCAAGTGCTATACTGACATGACAACTGAGTAAACCCTGAGAATTGAGAATACCTAATTGGGTAAACTACGTCCCTCTCCACACAACTGGACTTCTGTCATTAGTCATTTGTTGATAGTAAACTAATGGAAAGTATCTGTTTCCGATTTCTAGTCTACGATTATGCTGCCCTAACCTCCTTCTCCGTGGGTGGTCTTTCTGCCAAAAAACTTTCTGCCCTTGTCCTGGTAAATGTAAACTGTTATCTTAAATATTCTTTAGAATAAGCTAAATGCTTAATTTACTATTTCAATTAAATCTTTAATGTCATGCCAGAGAAATATTCTGTTAATAAAATACTAGTACATGATCTATAGCAAAAAAGGCAGTTGTCAAAAGTACTGGCTATAGATAAGGTGACCACACGTCCCGTTTTTAGGTGGCTTGTCCCGTTGTCCCCAAGCACAGCTTCGGGACTCCGGAATGTCCCGGTTTTTAGAAAGAGAGCAAGCAGCCTGCGCTAACGATTTCAATAGAAGGCCGCTAAAAATCTAAAATCATCCGACGGCAGTGTCTGTAAAAAAAAAAAAAAAAAAAAAAAAAAAACACCTAACCTCCCTCCCTCCCCTCTTGAGACGCAAAGAAAACAATGGGGGATGCATTGTTTTTGTGTTTGTTCTTTTTTTGTCAACTATTTCAATTTATTTAATTTTTATTTCTTTTTTCTAAAGTCGTGTTCCTCTATTGCTTATCCCCCACCCATCTCCACTTTATTCTACACTTTCACTCAGGTTCTCTAAGATTTTTTTTCCCTTCCGAATGACAACTTCCCCGTGTGTCCTTTTGTTTACATTTCTCACTTTCTTACCTTCCTGCCTTGTGTCGCATGGTGTTTTTGAAGTCGAAGAAGGGCTTACCACTTGTACCACCCGTAAACGTACGTCTTGAACTATTTTTTATAGTATATGCGTGTTTAAGCAAAGATTTTTTTTATACAGTAGAACCTCGATTATCTGAGCTAATTGGGACTGCTAGTACCTCGGATATCGGAAATCTCGGTTGATAGAAACTATGTATAAAAACTTTCCGTGCTTGAGAATTTAATTAACTTTTAAAGTAAAAAACAACAAAACTTTTTTAAATGATAAAAATTAACATATATGAACTTATGTCTCACAGTTCAACAGAATGTTATGAAACACAACTGCCTATTGTAAGAGTGGCCAATCCCTTCCTTCAACAATGGAGGGGGTGTAAGTGTCCGATAACATATTGCACCTGGTATTCAATAGGGTCACATGACCACTGTTCACAAAACATTCATGGATGTTGTCTCCTCAGGGTGTAATATTTCTTGGAAGTTGAGTGCTTTTGTGGGGAAGAAGTGCCTGTAACACGGACAGCGAACTAAAATGTGTATAATTTTTTCCAAGCTCATTTTGGAAAGGAGAAAAAAAATAAAATTAGACTTCGTTATTGCCTTGGTTAACCGAAGCTCGGTTAATCGAGGTTCTACTGTATTTTATTTTGAAATTAACATCAGCACAAGCTTTTTTGCACGTTCTCTTAACAACTAAAAGATACCCAGACCTGAAATTGAGTCTCTCTACACTATTACCTTAAAAACAGCAGATGTCCCCTTTTGAGGAAGAAAATATATACACTATTGCCAAAAAAGTAGATGATGTCCCGTTTTGAAGAAAAAAATAAATGGCCACGTTAGCTATAGAACATGCAGCGTTATAAGATTAAGATTATAAGACCCCCTCAATTTGGAACCTCATCAGAAGGTAGGGGACTTCTGAATATTGGCACCCCTTGGAAACTACTACAGACCGCTGAGAGGACTTTCAGAAATACGGATTTATGTTGGCCCAGTACTACCTTTCAACTCCCAACTTTAATAAGTTTCCTATTTAGCTTTAGCACTGGCTTTATTCTTCCCACCATCTTTAAACTGCATAGCATGAATTAATCCTAAAAGGTTTTACTTACATTGATGCTTTCCTGTTTATCCGCACATCGCTGCGGCGGCCGCCATCTTGTTGATCATACTACTGACGAGCCATCAATTGCCTTCCGTACGAACGTCATGACGTCATTCGATGTCCCGTGCCGCCGATCCGAATTGCTGTCTGCCGATCACGCATCGGTTGCCTAATCGAATGCGTGAATCATAATCAGGTTGCGTGTGACTCCGTGGGCGTTTCCGGTTTCCTGCCCGAGTGTTGTTTAAAAGAGCCGTCTCGGCAAGCCGGCGGCAGTTTCGAGTTTCGTTTCGATTTCAGTATGTGATTCATCTCAACTCCTGCCCAATTTAGGGTGTAATAGATGTTGTGTGATGGTGTTTCTTTGG
>JAWZYV010000664.1:0-19212 GCA_038373885.1 Cheiracanthium punctorium | reverse complement strand
GATTGAAATTAATTGCACTCTGGGGCTAAACATTTTGGGGTGGACCGCCCTTATGACTTAGGGGTATGAGACATAGTTTAAAACCTATTCTCAGACCTAACGAATATACATAGAAAATTTCATTAAAATTGGTCGAGTGTTTTCGGAGGAGTTAGGTGACTAACACTGTGACAGGAGAATTTTATATATTAGATATATATATATGTGTGTGTGTGCGTGAATATCCTTACCCACCAATACAAGCTTTTTTTAAACAATAGTGTTAATTTAAAAAATAAATACCCAGGTAAATACCCATTTGGGTATATACCCGGGTATATACCCGGGTATTTACCCTTGAAAATAAATACCCGTGTAATTTACATCACTGCTTGACAGACACTTTTGCATCGTGGCAAACTTCTACAAGACAACCTGAAAGTTGTGGAAAACGTAATTCTATTTTCGTCATTTTATCAAGCATAATTTTTTTATAGGTTCTTCGGTGCAGTACTAGAAATCACTTGATCCCTTGCCAGACACTTTTGCATCGTGGCAAACCCCCACCAGACAACCTCAAAGTTAAGGAGTCGAATTTATCGGATAATTTCTTTATATAGAATTAATTACTTGTGAGTTTTAAAATATGAAAAAAATTATTCTATGATAAATGGCTTAAATTTTGTATCATCACATTAGTGTATGTGTCAAATTTTAGTAATTAGAAATTTTTTGCACGAGGGCGTATACAAATTTAAAAAGTGCAATTTTTTTGAAAAATAACGGTAGGATTTTTTTTTAAAAAGAAGTCTTATGATTAACTTTACTTTGAACATTTTTCCAATTTACATGCCCGATTATCTTTAATAAATAAAGAATTAAATTCCGTAACCACCTTCAATTGACACCCTGTATATCGCTTGATTAATACATCCATTAACTAATTATTTAAATAATAATTATATAAATTCCGTGCATTTAAAATAACGCATATTAACGCAATTCTTTTACTGTTAGGTTTTATTGAACAATTATATTATATTCTTAACCAAATCACCGTGAATTAATTTCTAAATTTAAAATTATTCCCTGGAACCGTGCGTTCCATCAGTTAAGCATCAGATTATTTTACCGACCTAATCTCAGGATATAGTTAACCAAACATTTCAACGTATGATAGTTACCGCACGGCGGAAAAGGCTTTAACTTTTTTATGCTTGAAAAAAGAATGTAGATAGATAAAATTTAATAGTGCAAAAGTTCTTAAAATGAATTTCATATTCAAATTGACTCGCTACACGCCAAGTGCCACTCAAGTATGTTCACCATCTGGAACCTTTCTCATGGCGAAAATCCGACTTATATAACTCGGACTATATTTTAAGCGGCGAAAACTGAAAATTAATGCCTGACAAACTCTGATAATATTTTAAAATGCTTATTCAATTTGGAGCTTTAAGTAATCTCTATTTGAGTTAATTTAAATAATGTACATAAGGCAAGTTAAATGGGAACACAGACAATAAATAGAAGCAAATATGTTTATTATGAAATAATACCGCATGTTGATTTATTATTGAATAAAAATGCTAGTAATGTAAGCCTTCATACAACTTAAATACCGTTTCAGCTATTTAATTGAGTGATATTAGTTTGAATGTTTTATCAGTATAAATCGAATTATAAAATTAACAATTAAATGTTCTCATTCTACTGAACAAATTAAAATTTCTCAAAGCAACTACACACATTAATTCTTTCGCAAGGTTTTAAAAACAGAATATATCAGGGAAAAAAAAAAAAAAAAAAAAAAAAAAATCCGAAAAACTTCATAAACTACATTTTTCACTTAAATAAACAATAAACTATCAAAACATATATACATTTATATATATATATATATATAACATTTATAACAATTCATTTAAAAAAATACCAATATTTTATTAAAGTTTTGTAAAAGTTCAAAAGATTTCACTTTCATAAACAAATTATAAAACACAGTACAAACAATCATTTTTACGAAATTCCTTAAAAAGAACTCTTAAACTTAACAATCATTCACAAACATGGAATTCACTGCACATTTAATGAAATACTCTAAAACAAAGAATTTTTCCTACAATGCTTCATAACTTCAGAGTATTATTTTTCATTAGCATGCAAAGAATAGCTAAGAAATGCCGGAATTCGTCCGACTTCCAACCGTCATTTCATTCCTTTAAAAACTTACCAATTTTCTCACTATTTCAAGTAAAATGCAGTTTAGGTTGAATTTTTGATACATTCTTGTCTGTCTGTCTTATTTTTCATGGATTATGGGCGATCCATGGGTTGAATTTTTAAAATATTTTGATTACATTTTGAGATTTTGCTTAAGTACTTCTGCTTTCACAGCATTTTGTACCAATCCCACATCCAGATTAGAGCGATAGCGGAAGTACCTGCCAAGGGTGTTATTTTCTACCACAAACTCCCGAAGAGTTCATCTCTACTTCATTCGGGAGCCGATAGATGGCAGCACTACGGATCGTTAGCGGGCTTCTTAATTTTGAAGCAAATACGAAGCAGAAGACCCCAAGGCTTACTTTTGCCAACCCCCCAGAGGTATCGCTTAGTATGGGAACTTGGAGGACATTGCATCCATGACGTTTTTAACGTGTCCCAGTCGGCGTTAGCGAGCGGGGCGGTCTTCGGTTGGTCCCAGGATCAAACCCACAACCTTGCGGCTACGAGATCGACGCCTCTTAGCAGCCGGGCTACCGCGGCTCATTACACGTTACTTGTCCCGCAGTGGCACAGTCGACTGAAGGTTGGCTCCCCATAAGAACACCACATGTGAAGCAGCATAGACCTTGGCCGCGACTCGGGAGGTTGAACACCTTTCTCTCTCTCTCTCTCGTGACATGTTGAAACAATAGGCCTAGGGATGCGTATCCAGTTGTATTACCACAACATTATCGGATAGTTCTCACTCTCGGATAGTCAAATTCTTCTGATAAATAGCCAAGACCTCCAATTTCGCACTACCACGATTAGTGTGTAGTTTATAGGTATTTTTTAACCTGTTACGACAGCGTCTGAACTGTATGCTTCTTTACAGATAATTAAAAAAAATTCAAACTATTGGGAAAGTAAAGCAGATTCTTAACCCTTTAACGCGAAGTGTTCCCGCTCTGGGAACACCAAAATCTGACGTTTTGACTGTTGCCAGTCACGAAGAATAGATTTGATTTCTATAAAAATAGTTGCGAGTGACAAAGCTCCACGAGATTCCTTTACTTTTTAGCACTCATTTCTCCGTAAAATATGGTCTTGATTATTCTTAACAGCAGTGGCATCTGCTGAAAAATGGAAGAATGCGAGAACAGCTGGATGTATTGTCCAATGCTGAAAAGGGGCAGCCGTTGCCATCGCTCGACTTAACTACCCAGCAAGATGGCGGACGATCGAAACGTTGATCGCGTTCCACAGATCTAGAGACCCTTTTTTGACACAGCTGGCTGTTTGCGGGCACAGCCAGCTGGCGTTAAAAAAAGGGTCTCTAGATCTGTAGCACGCGATGAACGTTTCGAACGTCCGCCATCTTGCTGGTAGTTAAGTCGAGCGATGGCAACGGTTGCCCTTTTTTCAGCATTGGGAAAAAGTTGCGCCTCAAAGGGTTAAAAGAAGATTTGGAGGCCTTGGGTAAATTCTCAAATTGCCCTTACGGTATTAAAGCCCTGATCACAGCTACTTCACCGTGGGAAAAAGGCTTTTTATTCGTACGCATGAAAAAATTCTAGATAAAAAAAAATTAAATAATTCAAAAAATGGTCAAAATGAATTTCGTATTCGAATTGTTTCAACACACGCCAACTACCGTTCAATTTTTTGCACCATCTGGAAAGATTCTCTAAAGGAAAACAGACTTAAGCAAACAAGATTTAAGCAACGAGTTGCAAAAAATTTGGCTGAAAAACTATTATGGTATTTAGGAGTACTTACTTAATTTCTAGCTTACAGCAAGTTCCGTTATAATTCTTTTGAATGATGTATTTATACTGTTTGTTAACTGGAAACCCAGGTAATATTTCTATTAATGACTATGTCATTTTATCTCTCTCTTTCTCCCCCCTCCCCTTTATTATATCACCCCCTTTATTGAAAATTGTCCGAAAAATGTATCCCAAAAAAGCGACATAAAAATGCGACATAATTTTACATATATTTAAATACTATTAGTTCACAACATCTTTAATCTATGGTTACAATATTTCGTAAGCTGTAGAATATGCATCACATGTATATTTCTATAAATAGGTTACAATCATAAGAATTTCAACATAGGGTTACCAGGCGAAATACACGAAAGATGAGAGGCAAAATGACATAGTCAATTAATATCGTTTTAATATGGCAATAACGAAACTAAAAAATTACGGTGTTTCAGGGGGGGGTCTCCCCGTGACGAGGCTCGAACAGTGGAGTTTTATTTTTAATATTGTTAAATACGGTCGTTAAGAGGGTGGTCGCTCAACGAAGTATAAACAATCGATAGCCAATAAAAAAAATTCTAAAAAAACATTGCTTGTTTAGTTATTTATGCAATTGCATACTAATAAATACGTAAGGATATATCAACATATTTTTAAATCAAAAAGAAAATATTTGGAAATTTCGGATTGTTTCATGCTTTTTTTTCTCTCTCCGAGAATACTTTTCTATGTACTTCATTTTTTGCATCTAACAAAAGAATTTTTACTTTTCATGCATTCTTAATTTGCCATAAGAATATATATTTGCTTTTAAATTTCTTTTTTGAAGTTTTCACTCAACTAAAAGTAACTACCAACGTCTTCTCCGAATTTCCTTTTTCGTGTGCCTAGATCACATCAATTCGCTTCTCCAACAGTAAAATCAGTCGTTTCTTCAGCATATCTTACGCAGTCGTTTTTTAAGCACGCGATGTGTACATGTACTTTCACCTCCTGTCAATTTTACAGTGGAGCGATTGGTTTGGAAAATGGTTTTTTGTTTTACTACTGACGGAAAATTTACGCACAAGGAAACCGTTCGCTTATAGAGGGTTGTGTGGTCTCTTCTAGAGGATCATTCAACATTAAATAGCTGCGGAAAAAATTCGGTGCCTTAAAAATTTTGTCGTTGTAGGAGGGTCCCTTAATAGAGGTGGTCGCTCATAGAAGTTTCACTGTATTTCGAGAAGTTTAACATCCTTGATTTGTTTTTTTAAAAATGATTCAAAAGATCGTTGATGCCTATCGCTTTGTAAAAGAAAAAGCCTTAAACGATTGCAGCTGCAGTTCAAAAATTGGACGAAGCTGTTCGTAGAGCTTAGAGGATTGATCGTGATTGACTCCATGCACGCCAACTTTCACTCAAGTGAGCTTACATGTGGAGATTTTTCCCTTAAATGGATTTTTTTCCGTTATCTTTTTACATTCACTTTATTTTTTTTATTGGGAGAGAGTTCTTTCTGATATGAAAGCTTTCTTGAAAATATAGTTTTATAAGCAGGTACATTCAATTGAAAAGACACTGGCTTTAACGATTTCCATGATAAAAAAAAAAAAAAAAAAAAAAAAAAAAGAATTTAGACTAATTCCTTAAGCGTTAGCTTTGAAACCTTTAGAAAAGATAAATTGGAACCAGTTAACATTCGATTTTAATAATGATATTTTTGAATAATTTTGCTAAAATGTAAGACGATACGAAATAAAGATGTACTAGTCAAGGAAATTTTAACATCTATGCAATAAATTTATTTTTCATTCTAAAAGTAATATAAAATTGAAAGATAAAAGTTAAATGCTCAAAAAAAAATGAGCTCTATTATGCTTATGCTTAAGCTTATATTAACAAAGTTCAAAAGTATTTACGATTTCGGTTTTTTATTTGTTACTCTAATTGTCGTAAATAAAAATTGATTATTTCAAAATTTATGCATGCAACTGGTGTACATTTTATACCTTGTACTTTATTCCAAATGATGTAGGTATCATTTATCGATCCTTTTACATGAGCACCGAAAAGAACTCCTATACATTAGACTGTATGAGCAGCCATTGTTTAATCCACATTCATACAATGAAAACAAAACGAATTTAATATAACTTCCTCAGGATTGCAAAATAATTGAAAATAGTGGGAAGCATTTAAAGTTCTTTTACATAAATACTCAAAAAAAAAAAAAATATATATATATACAATACATTGTGGTCTAAGACAGTTTAGATGCATTCGCGCACAACACAAAAAGTGTATGTACAAAGTGTCCATCAAAGATCAATAGTAGAATACAGCAAGCGGTATGATTATTATGTAACCTGTAAAAAAATTATACAAAAGTTTCAAAATTAGTAGTTATAATAGCTGCTAACAGACAGTGGTGTACACCAGGGGCGTAGCCAGGGGGGGAGGATATCGGGATATATCCCCCCCCCGAAAAATTTTCCTGGTTACGCGCCTGGTGTACACAGATTTCTTTTAAGGGACCAGGGAGTTAAAAACGTAATTTTACTATTAAAAGCCGTAATCTGTATATTAAAAATTAAAGATGTATTAACTTAATTCGACAAGGGTGGTTGGAATCTCAAAACACTCCCGTGCGTGCGTCACAGCTAACAGATGGCGCTGCACGTCAAAATCGATCGACAATCATCATGTATTAGAATTAAACTCATTCTCAGTAAGACGTCATAACAATTTACCAAAATGTCCGCCGTTCTGCATACAGTGGTGTCGGCGAACGAATGCAAAGGCTTGTCATGACATCCCGTAATGTTACGAATCGATGATTCAAGCTCGTCCAGTTCTGGTAAACAGTATCTTTCAATGTGCCCTACAAAAAGTAGTCACAAGGAGTCATTACAGGAGAATATGGAGGCCAATCCATTATGGAAGCCTTCGATTACAACACCATTCAAGCTCGTCCAGCGTGTTGGGATGGTTCTGGTAAACGGTATCTTCCAATGTGCCCTACAGAAAGCAGTCATAAGGAACCATTTCAGGAAAATATGGAGGCCAATCCATTATGGAAGCCTACGATCACATTCGCAACACCGTTCAAGCTCGTCCAGCGTGTTGGGATGGTTCTGGTAAACGGTATCTTTCAATGTGCCCTACAGAAAGTAGTCACAAGGGGTCATTTTCAGGAAAAATATGTAGGCCAATCCATTATGGAAGCCTACGATTGCAATACCATCCAAGCTCGTCCAGCGTGTTTGGGATGGTTTCTGATAAAACAGTATCTTTCAATGTGCCTTACAGAAAGTAGTCATAAGGAGTCATTTCAGGAGAATATGGAGGCCAATCCATTATGGAAGCCTACGATTACAACGCCGTTCAAGCTCGTCCAGCGTGCTGGGATGGTTCTGGTAAACGGTATCTTTCAATGTGCCCTACAGAAAGTAGTCACAGGGAGTCATTTCAGGAAAATATGTAGGCCAATCCATTATGGAAGCCTACGATTGCAATACCATCCAAGCTCGTCCAGCGTGTTGGGATGGTTCTGATAAAACAGTATCTTTCAATGTGCCTTACAGAAAGTAGTCATAAGGAGTCATTTCAGGAGAATATGGAGGCCAATCCATTATGGAAGCCTACGATTACAACGCCGTTCAAGCTCGTCCAGCGTGTTGGGATGGTTTCTGGTAAACGGTATCTTTCAATGTGCCCTACAGAAAGTAGTCACAAGGGGTCATTTCAGGAAAAATATGTAGGCCAATCCATTATGGAAGCCTACGATTGCAATACCATCCAAGCTCGTCCAGCGTGTTGGGATGGTTCTGATAAACAGTATCTTTCAATGTGCCTTACAGAAAGTAGTCATAAGGAGTCATTTCAGGAGAATATGGAGGCCAATCCATTATGGAAGCCTACGATTACAACGCCGTTCAAGCTCGTCCAGCGTGTTGGGATGGTTCTGGTAAACGGTATCTTTCAATGTGCCCTACAGAAAGTAGTCACAAGGGGTCATTTCAGGAAAATATGTAGGCCAATCCATTATGGAAGCCTACGATTGCAATACCATCCAAGCTCGTCCAGCGTGTTGGGATGGTTCTGATAAACAGTATCTTTCAATGTGCCTTACAGAAAGTAGTCATAAGGAGTCATTTCAGGAGAATATGGAGGCCAATCCATTATGGAAGCCTACGATTACAACGCCGTTCAAGCTCGTCCAGCGTGCTGGGATGGTTCTGGTAAACGGTATCTTTCAATGTGCCCTACAGAAAGTAGTCACAGGGAGTCATATCAGGATAATATGGAGGCATATCCATTATCGAGGCCTACGATTACAACGCCATTCAAGATCGTCCAGCGTGTTGGGGTGGTTCTGGTAAACGGTATCTTTCAATGTGCCCTACAGAAAGTAGTCACAGGGAGTCATATCAGGATAATATGGAGGCATATCCATTATCGAGGCCTACGATTACAACGCCATCTGTTAGCTGTTTTTGTAACTACTACTTCTAAACTTCTGCATGCAATTTTTACAGCTTATGTAAGAAAACTACCGTTTGCTGCATCCTTCTATTGATGTGAGCATTTGAGATTTTTAACTTTGAAGTCCTTTTCTGGATACCCTGTGTAAAACACATTAACAAAGCAGCTAATTCCATGTGTATAATTCCAATAAAACGTTATTCCAGTAATTCGCAGCAAGAAAAACGCAGGCTTTAAATTTCATTTTTCTACAAACAATAAATGATGATTCGGAACACACGTTTATTAAATGGTCGAACGTTACACGCTAACATCAGACAAATGATTCTTTAGTTTTGCTGCTATTCCATCAACGTAGAGGAAATCGATGAAAGTTAATGATAACGATCAGTTTTCTGACAAGTTAGATGCACTAATTTATTCACAGATCTCATATGGAAGAACACTCTTTAATTATTTTTTTCACCGGGCCTGTTTTAAAGATTGGTTGAGAGTTTACAAAGAAAAACATCCTCGCTATTCTTTTTAATGTTAGTTGTTAATGATGCGACGATGTGATTGATTAATCAAATTATACTTTTTAGAAATTATCAGCTACTGGTGTTAGCGTAGATATAAATTTTTGCGGGTAGCGAAAAGAGATATCATTCCTCTATGAATAAGCTTTATAAAAATACATAGCTTGAAGCATTATTTTTAAACTAGAAGTCAAAGCCCGTTGTGGAAATAATTACAACGGGCGCTAGGAAAAATATTTGATGAAAACACGTCTACACTCAATGTTTTTCTTCTTCATCCATCTAAAATAAATACCTTCATATTTTTATTATATACCCCAATCGAATTTCATGCTCTTCTGGAAACATGCGTAAACTTTTCGCATTCGAACTATTTCGTTTTGCTTACACAACCTCTCTTATATCAATGTTTCAAGCAGACAATCATTTCAATAAAAAAAAAACTATGTTATCTGGAAAAACTGTTTAAAACGAATTGGAATCGCAACTTTCTCTTCAAAGCGTGATGACTGGGACTTCAAATATGACGTCATTGTCACAAGCAGAGCCTAATTTTATCACGCAAATGATTAACATTTTTTTACTCTCGAAAATAAAATGGAGCTAAAAATAGCAAACAATCACTTAAAAATGAGGGAACTGGTGGATTTTCATTTAAAGGAGAGCAGATTGTTTATACATAATTATGAAACATTTTATACATAATTATGAAAAATTCAAGCGGATCGTACAAATGTTGTCGATGTCATTACGCTTTTTGTGGTTTTTAATCTTTTTGAACTTTTTAATCTTCTTGTAAATCTGGAGTAATGGCGATAAAAATTTTATCTTGGAGCAGGTTGCCCGGAATTGTTAGAGAGCAGCGAGTCAGGGTAACTATATAGTACGCAGTGGTTCTTGATGTACATAAATGTAAAGATGAAAGATCGATTCCATTTGGTTTGGGGAATACAACCGATTATCTACACGAGGGATCTAGGCGAAGGGGGGGGGTCACCCCCCGACGTGAGATTTTCGAAGGGGTATTTACGCGAAGTTCCGGAGGAAAGCACGGAAAACTTCGAACGGCTAGGTCGACAGACACGACCTGGATTTGAACCAGGCACCCAGTACCAGAGGTGAAGAAGAAAGATTAATTTGTCGTTGAAGAGACATGAAGTTCTTTAGACAATCTGACCAGATTTTTTTTTGATTTACAGTATAGCCTTGATTTAACCCTTTAACGAGCAGTGTTCCTACTCTGGGAATACCAAACTCTGACGTTTTGACTGTTGCCAGTCGCGAAGAATAGATTTGATTTCTATAAAAATAGTTGCGGGTGACATAGCTCCCCGCCTACCCCGATCTTCAGTTTGCGCTTCTTACTGTTAGCGTGAAATTTGGTATTGCGGGCGAAGTGTCCGCACTAGCTCGCGCATAAGTTTCTCGTGAAAAACTCGCGCAATATCCCATTCGTGTAAGATAGATCGCATTTTAGCGATACCACTTTTTTTTGTTTCATTTTTTTTTTTTTACAAAGTATATCCCTCCTATCAATACTTAGATTTAAAAAAATCATACCTGTCATGGTAACAACTGACGGGTATTATAATACTTGGCATGTCTTTCGTGAAAACGTAACTTCGTCTAATATAATTTCTCATGAAAATTAGAAAACCAATTTTTTTAAAAAATTGTTATACATTCACTGTTCTTTGTAACGTAAGGCTTCACACACAAGCATATTTATTATTTACTAGTCGATGGCTCGATGACGTCATCACGCTGCATCTCCTCTAAAAGTCGGTTCACCTCTTCTTGCTTAGCAAACGGCAGCCGCCTAGGATGTTGCTTGATGGGAGAATGGCTGCTTGTGTCTATTCTATGCTGCGTTAACCTCGTACGGCCAAAGTCACCGGAAGTACGAGAGAAGAGGTCTTCAAATTCAGCTATTACTTTCTCCGCAGCGCTTCTCTGTTCTGCCGTTAACTCCACGTCTTGTAATAATTCCTTCGTCAGGCACTCGGAAGATTTAGCTGTCGTTTGGTTGATGTTCTTATTAATGCAGGTAACAGGAGTGCATGTCGCCAACACTTCATTCTTCTTTATCACCTTCGACTTGTCCGTCACATTTACTACTCTAACTGGAATTTCCGTTCTCGACAAGTCCACAAGTGTTGCTCCCACAAGTACTCCTCTGACGGAATCACTATTGCTTGGGTGTTCGATTAATCCAAAACGGAATTTATTGCTTTCTTTTACTGTTCCAGAAATTATGGAATCAGTTCTGGGAGGTAGAGTGATATCAGTCTGGGCTATTATTTGCTGAACAGGCAAAACAGTTTCGTTTCTAATATCGAACGCAGCTATTTCTTCTGAGTCTGAACGAAGCTCATTATTCTTAAAGTCCAAGTTAAATTTGTGCGATTTTAAAAGTCGAGTCCGAGAATAAAAGAGTCTGTAATATTGGCGACATATACCACATGGTCGTATCTGGCATTTCCAAACGTGATTTCTACTTGCGCTTTTCCGCCCACTTCGATCTTGTCACCTGTCACAGTCTGGAGGGTCAGCGAGGGCGGAGTCCAGATAATCTTCAAATTTAATTTCTTGGCCAGATCCGTCCTTATGATGGTTACGTTCGCGCCAGTATCAATCACCATGTGGCATGGGGAACCATTAACATATCCCAGTACGAAGAGTCCATTACTGCCGCCATTCACTGATGAAATCTGCAAGACTTTTAGGTGGGGCTTTTGACTATCTGGCAACCTCCGCCCCGCGAGATGGCCACCTCCTAGTTTCCCTCCTTCTTGTTTTTTAGAATTCTCTTGCTGGTCATGAGACTTTCGACCACAATACTTTTGTACATGGCCTTCGACGCCACACTTCCAGCATTTTACTTTCTTTGGGCCATCTCTCGTTCTATCGGATCTTAATTTTCGCTCTATGAGATCTTCAATTCTCTTCAATCTGTTCTCGACGCTCTCTGTGTCTTTGTTAGCTTCCTCTTGGACCGTGACCGCTCTAACAGCATGCCGATCTTTTCTCACGGCCCGCTGGGCTGCCTCTAGCTTCATTGCGAACACCAGAGCAGACTTCAAATCCTGATAATCCTCCAACATGAGTGCCTTTTGGGTTTCTGGATCACGGATGGCTTCAATAAAATGACGCACCGCCATTTCTTCTCGGACATTATCAAGGTGGTCCATGTAGGCTAGATGACACAGCCTATCTATGTCCGAAGCCAGCTCTTGAAGGGTCTCGCCAGATCTCTGCATCCTTGACTTAAGTTGGATTCTACTATATTCTTTCTGGCACTTCTCTCCGAATTTCATCTCCAAGGCACTGGCAAGGGCGTCAAAATCTCCTATCTTCGTCGCTCCGATAGTTTGCAATACATTAATTGCATCTCCGCTAAGGGAAGCGGCCAGTTGATTAGCTTTCTCGGACTCGCTCCAACCATTGGCTCTGGCGACGATCGAAAATTGGGTCTTGTAAGCTTCCCAGGGAGTCTTTCCGTCATAGGCAGTAAGTTTCACTGCTGGGGCGGTGTGAAGATAACCTGATGTTTTCGGGTAACTTTCCCAGCTTTACGAGAGAGTCCAATTTCTCTTCAATTTTAGCTTCACATTCTTCACGCATTCTGCAAATATCCTGCTGTAATTCCTTAACATTCCCTTCAATTCTTTGTTCATATTTCGTCTGAGTTTCTTCTAAGAGAGAAACTCTTTTCTCCATTTCTTCTTGGCCCTGCTTAATTTCTTCTAAATTTTCTTGGGTTTTCTCTATCTTCTGCTCCAACTTTTCTTGATTTTTCTCTATTTTCTGCAACCCAGTTTTCATCTCTTCTTGTCCGGCTTCAATTTTCTTTTCTAAATCCGCCTTCATTTGTTCTTGTCCGGCTTTCATCTCGTCTTGTCCAGCTTTCATCTGTTCTTGTGCGGCTTTCATCTGTTCTTGTCCGGCTTCAATTTTCTTTTCTAAATCGGTCTGTCCTGCTTCAATTTTCTTCTCTAAATCCGCCTTCATCTGTTCTTGTCCGGCTTTCATCTCGTCTTGTCCGGCTTTCATTTCTTGCATCATATTCATGAGCTTTTGAAGTTGTTCTTCCATTTTTTGTCTAGTCAAAACCATAAACTGGAAAATTAAAGTTCTTCTTTAGAACCCCACTTCTGACACCAAATGTTTCGGAATTACTCTGCTACTCCTGGGGTTCGTCGTTCTAAAGTCCAGTGGTGTAAAAAGTTCAAGTAAAAAGTCACTTGTCAGGATGGAACACAAACTTTATTTCTTCTAGAACTTCGTAGAACAATCAGCTGCACACAATTCACAAGCACAATCTAGCAGTAACGTGCTTTTAACAATCCGCTTGGATCAGAAGCTCTCACAAATGCTGTATTTCTCACACAAAATAAGTCACTTTTACAGGCAAAAATTCCGTGGAAATATTCAAGGGATATAGTACACTATCCCTTAAGACACAGCAATGAAGAATTTACACACAGCACTTTAAAAACAGCTTCACAAAGCAAGCTAAAACACAGCTTCTATAGCACTATCAGTTCACACAAAACAAGCGTACTCAGAGCTCTTCACACATTGAATGTTCAACTCGCAACTGACTGACTCCGGGGCGATGCCCGCTTCTATAAATAGCCGACGCAGGAGGTACAAGAGGTTTCCAAAAAGTCAATTTCTCGAGGGTTCTACATAAAGCGTGAATTTCGATTACGTCATAGAAGAGAAATGTTAGGTTATTATGCGTTTTTAATGCAGGAAAAAACAACTTCCAGGCCCCATTGGGAAAATCGCGCCAAATGATCAAAAAGTCGCCAAGCTTGGCGACTTTTGGCGAAATATCGCCAAATTTGGCGCCAAAAATAAGTCCTCAAAAGTGAAGAGATCTAAGCTCTAGGACTAATATTTCTCGAGTTTTCTAGAAGCCCATAGAAAAACATATGGGAAAGCGAAACCTCCGTATCTCCGGTTCTAATTGGCCGATTTTGATGCAACAAAAAGCAAAATTTATCTATTTGAAGCGTAGAATACGAATTTTAAACCATTTTAAGCCCCAGAGCAGCGGGTTGCCCCGAAAATTCGTAACAATAATATTAAGATTTTCGCCTAACTCATTTTTAAACTCATGACGTCAAATTCGCGTCATTCTCAGTTGCAATGTCAAACATAAATTACTGAAAGAAGAAGAAAAAAACCCTAACGTTGTTTTACTTTTCTACAGCATCTGGTGGAAGTTTATTAGTTAGCTCGTGGTGTTATTGTTTGTCAAAGCTTGAGCTAATTAAGATTTCTAATGCATTTATAAACTCGTGACATCAAAATGAAGTCATTTCATTTATGTTATAGATCGCTAGGATATAGATGGTATGTCACATGATCACTATTTTACACAATCGGAAACTGAAAGCGCTTTCTGAAGGCGAAAATTCTTCCGACAACGTTTAATCTATGACGTCACGTTCTGACCAGGGTAGTCGAATTTACTTATTTCACGCAAATTGGGACTTTGCCCAGAGCCCCGGCTCGAAATGGCCCCCAATTTCAAATGTTGTTCTTTTTTTATAACAAAATTTTATGAAAAATAAAACAAATTTCATAGATGGGGGGCCCCCAAATTCATCAATGCCCGGGGGCCCTTGTTGGTCATAATCAGGTCCTGTTTAACACCGCAATATATTTCCTGCGATTCGAAAACGTGTCCCGTTTAAAATCTCAATTGAAAATGAAAATAATGCTGGATAATTCACTGGTGAAGAAACAGCATTCAATTCTTTTTCTGGCAACGTTAAATAAAATATAGAATTATTTCCTGCGTGGCGTATGTTTTGCTTGTGAGTTCGTTATTCTGATTGAGTTTCGAAAGGGGTTTTAAACTCATGACATCAAAAACACGCACAACATTCAACATGCGAAAACTCAGTTATTTTAAAGTAATTTTATTTATTTTTTTCCAACTGGCAACTTTAATCATTGTTACTGTCTCCAAGACAACCAAACCGCAAGATAACATACCGACGATTTTAAGCATCTGCTTTTGAAATAAAAATCCTTCTTTACATAAAAATTCGTAAAAAATCTCCTAATTTATATTTTCCTTTGGTTTCTCTTTTAAAAGAGGGCGAAATGTATGCTCCGTCATTTGACAAAATATAAAAAAGTTATGACGGATAGAATTCAAGATGCAGCAGTTTTAAAAATATTTTACGAAAGTCAGCGTGAAATTTAATTTTATTTGAAAAATCCCCAAAAATCTGCAAATTATGTTACACAGTCCGAACAAACAGTTTTGAAAAGCAAATTTTCTCCTCTATCCGATGATGTAAATATCGTTTTGTTGCGAGTGTAATTACTGGCATTATTACGTATTAAGCGAGAAAAATTGCCAAAAATCGGACAAAACATAAAATAAAACATTTTCTAATTCGAATTTCGAAAAAATTGCTCCGAGGCGTGTTAGGATCTGTCCTAGTGAAGCCGTATGCAAAATTCGGTAGGTTTGCGACCAACCGTCTCGGCGCATGCTCACGAATTTGCTGAAATCGGACATTTGAGTAGCTTTCTGCCCTGAAAATTGCGAAAAATCGTTAAAAATAAGGGAACGGGTGGATTTTCAGAATTTTAAAGTAGCCTACGGCCTATTCTATGTCGTTTTACATGTATGTGCAAAATTTCAAGCCGATCGGTCTGACGGTGTGGGAGGAGTTCCCGGACGAACAAACAAACAAACAGACAAACTTTCACATTTATATAATAGATGATCACATAGTCTGCTTCAATTTTCTTCTCTAAATCCGCCTTCATCTGTTCTTGTCCGGCTTTCATCTCGTCTTGTCCGGCTTTCATTTCTTGCATCATATTCATGAGCTTTTGAAGTTGTTCTTCCATTTTTTGTCTAGTCAAAACCATAAACTGGAAAATTAAAGTTCTTCTTTAGAACCCCACTTCTGACACCCAAATGTTTCGGAATTACTCTGCTACTCCTGGGGTTCGTCGTTCTAAAGTCCAGTGGTGTAAAAAGTTCAAGTAAAAAGTCACTTGTCAGATGGAACACAAACTTTATTTCTTCTAGAACCTCGTAGAACAATCAGCTGCACACAATTCACGAAGCACAATCTAGCAGTAACGTGCTTTTAACAATCCGCTTGGATCAGAAGCTCTCACAAATGCTGTATTTCTCACACAAAATAAGTCACTTTTACAGGCAAAAATTCCGTGGAATATTCAAGGGATATAGTACACTATCCCTTAAGACACAGCAATGAAGAATTTACACACAGCACTTTAAAAACAGCTTCACAAAGCAAGCTAAAACACAGCTTCTATAGCACTATCAGTTCACACAAAACAAGCGTACTCAGAGCTCTTCACACATTGAATGTTCAACTCGCAACTGACTGACTCCGGGGCGATGCCGCGCTTCTATAAATAGCCGACGCAGGAGGTACAAGAGGTTTCCCAAAAAAGTCAATTTCTCGAGGGTTCTACATAAAGCGTGAATTTCGATTACGTCATAGAAGAGAAAATGTTAGGTTATTATGCGTTTTTAATGCAGGAAAAACAACTTTTCCAGGCCCCATTGGGAAAATCGCGCCAAATGATCAAAAAGTCGCCAAGCTTGGCGACTTTTGGCGAAATATCGCCAAATTTGGCGCCAAAAATAAGTCCTCAAAAGTGAAGAGATCTAAGCTCTAGACTAATTATTTCTCGAGTTTTCTAGAAGCCCATAGAAAAACATATGGGAAAGCGAAACCTCCGTATCTCCCGGTTCTAATTGGCCGATTTTGATGCAACAAAAAGCAAAATTTATCTATTTGAAGCGTAGAATACGAATTTTAAACCATTTTAAGCCCCAGAGCAGCGGGTTGCCCCGAAAATTCGTAACAATATGATTAAGATGTTCGCCCTAAACTCATTTTTAAACTCATGACGTCAAATTCGCGTCATTCTCAGTTGCAATGTCAAACATAAATTACTGAAAGAAGAAGAAAAAAACCCTAACGTTGTTTTACTTTTCTACAGCATCTGGTGGAAGTTTATTAGTTAGCTCGTGGTGTTATTGTTTGTCAAAGCTTGAGCTAATTAAGATTTCTAATGCATTTATAAACTCGTGACATCAAAATGAAGTCATTTCATTTATGTTATAGATCGCTAGGATATAGATGGTATGTCACATGATCACTATTTTACACAATCGGAAACTGAAAGCGCTTTCTGAAGGCGAAAATTCTTCCGACAACGTTTAATCTATGACGTCACGTTCTGACCAGGGTAGTCGAATTTACTTATTTCACGCAAATTGGGACTTTGCCTAGAGCCCCGGCTCGAAATGGCCCCCAATTTCAAATGATGTTCTTTTTTTATAACAAAATTTTATGAAAAATAAAACAAATTTCATAGATGGGGGGCACCCAAATTCGTCAATGCCCGGGGCCCTTGTTGGTCATAATCAGGTCCTGTTTAACACCGCAATATATTTCCTGCGATTCGAAAACGTGTCCCGTTTAAAATCTCAATTGAAAATGAAAATAATGCTGGATAATTCACTGGTGAAGAAACAGCATTCAATTCTTTTTCTGGCAACGTTAAATAAAATATAGAATTATTTCCTGCGTGGCGTATGTTTTGCTTGTGAGTTCGTTATTCTGATCGAGTTTCGAAAGGGGTTTTAAACTCATGACATCAAAAACACGCACAACATTCAACATGCGAAAACTCAGTTATTTTAAAGTAATTTTATTTATTTTTTTCCAACTGGCAACTTTAATCATTGTTACTGTCTCCAAGACAACCAAACCGCAAGATAACATACCGACGATTTTAAGCATCTGCTTTTGAAATAAAAATCCTTCTTTACATAAAAATTCGTAAAAAATCTCCTAATTTATATTTTCCTTTGGTTTCTCTTTTAAAAGAGGGCGAAATGTATGCTCCGTCATTTGACAAAATATAAAAAAGTTATGACGGATAGAATTCAAGATGCAGCAGTTTTAAAAATATTTTACGAAAGTCAGCGTGAAATTTAATTTTATTTGAAAAATCCCCAAAAATCTGCAAATTATGTTACACAGTCCGAACAAACAGTTTTGAAAAGCAAATTTTCTCCTCTATCCGATGATGTAAATATCGTTTTGTTGCGAGTGTAATTACTGGCATTATTACGTATTAAGCGAGAAAAATTGCCAAAAATCGGACAAAACATAAAATAAAACATTTTCTAATTCGAATTTCGAAAAAATTGCTCCGAGGCGTGTTAGGATCTGTCCTAGTGAAGCCGTATGCAAAATTCGGTAGGTTTGCGACCACCGTCTCGGCGCATGCTCACGAATTTGCTGAAATCGGACATTTGAGTAGCTTTCTGCCCTGAAAATTGGGAAAAATCGTTTAAAAATAAGGGAACGGGTGGATTTTCAGAATTTTAAAGTAGCCTACGGCCTATTCTATGTCGTTTTACATGTATGTGCAAAATTTCAAGCCGATCGGTCTGACGGTGTGGGAGGAGTTCTCGGACGAACAAACAAACAAACAGACAAACTTTCACATTTATATAATAGATGCATTCTCATTTGCCATTCTAAAATTAACTGAGAAATAAGATACATTGGAGACAGACGCACAGAAGTTTCAAAAAAATGTCTGTGTAACTGCTGAAACCAAATTGACAGTTACCTAAGTGATACATTTCTTTTTCGAATGTAATGAAAACAGGGGCATAGCCAGGGGGTGGACATTCGGGATATATCCCCTCCCCCTCCCGGATTATTAGCATAAACCGGAGATTCATGAAAAATTCCCGTTTATTTTTACACAATTTATTTCATACGACCCCCCCCCCCCCCCGAATATCTTTCTCGGCATCGCTTCTTATTGAAGATATAGTTTGATTTCTGTTGCTTTTCTTTCTTTTCGAACCGTACCCTAGAATCTCCAGTTGTTATTCACATTAACGTTATATCATATCATTTTATTTTAATAATTTATTTTTATTCATTTTATTTTTATTTGTATTTATTTATTTTGTTCAGTGCATATATTTGGCTATTCATTAATCTGAATAAATAATTACACAAATTTAAAAAAAAAAATTAGTAGTTAGTCAAATTACTGTATTCAAAATACTAATTAAAATAGAACATTGAAATTTTAAAAATTTCTTAAGTAATTAAAATTTAAAGTTTGAAAACCAAGAATACGTATGCAAAAAATATTCTCAATGTTGTTTGCAAAGGGGAAAACATTACCGTATAATAAAAAAGATAGAGATGCAACTAGA